>JAJJMA010258000.1:0-10438 GCA_023529015.1 Papaver nudicaule | reverse complement strand
TTTAACCAGCCTCCAAGCAGTATATATTGGGACCTCTCTCATCCTTTATTATAGTCAATTCCTGCATTTTGGCAGAGAGTATCACTCTGGGCGCGTACACTCGTTTTCTTAGTACACACTATTACTCTCTTCTAACTCTCTCCGCCTAGTACTCACCCGAGTTCACTATTACACTATAACTTTGTGCCCTACCAATAAAAGAAGATTTTAAAGAAATGCTAAAATATGATCTCAGTTGTACCCAGAGGGTTCTTACTCTACAATTAGTGCATCAGAACTCGCCAAAAATATGGTCCACCACGCGGAAATTCTTGCCAAAAACACTGGGGACTTTTGTTAGGGCATTGTCCGGTCAAACCCACTAGCGTTGGTATGTCAAGCTAGTTGTCAGTTTTAGGTGTCAAAACTCAATTCTTGATTTAGCCTACTAGAGTTTAGATTTCGGAATTGGGATATAGACAAAGTAGTAGAGACCTTGAAGACAAAGACTGTGAAGACAAAGAAGACATCAATTATTCTTCATCGACAAAAGGTTAGTAGGAGTTATGACTTTTATGGAAATTCTTCTATTCTACTTTCTCTATTCTTTCGAAATATAGTCGACTACTTTAGTAGTGATAATAGCGATTGAGATCGTATTCTTGTGTAACGTGGCCTTGTGTCATGACCAGTGTTTGCTCCCACAAATACTGTGAGTACAAGAATGAATGAGACAGATTCGGTGCCATGTGTCCATTACAATGGTTTGCTTGCAAACTGTTAGTTGGATATGGATGAATCTAAAGGAGTACTCTTGAGCAAAGAGTCCATGGATTACAGCTGAGGGCGTACACACATCTAAGTTCTGGCTAAGCCCAGTACTTCCAGCGGAATCCAGATTTGACGAAATCTGACAGGCGGACGGTTCACGAACCGGTTCGCAAACCAGAAACTCGGAAATATTCTGAGTTCCAAATTGACTGAACATTTCGCGAACCTGTACGCGAATCCAATGTTGGTTACTTTGCTGGTGTGGGATTTAGTGGATATTCTTTCAGAATTTCACTTGGGTCAAACTCTAAACTCCTTTATCTCTTAGATGGACTTGTATATCACTGAATATCTTTTGTGTTCCATCTAACGATCCTCAATGAGTCAATAAGATAAGATTATCTCTGGTCTGTTGGATTTCTATCTTGAAGTGTTTTTGAGCTAACAAAACACTTGGCAGATAATGATAAAAAGAATTCCAATTGAGATTAATCTCTATTACTTGGTTGGCAAGTTTAGGGTTTCCTTAACTTGTGGGACAAGTAATTGATTGTTTTATTCAAAAGCAACCTATCTTATTGAATGCTATAAATAGAGGTGTCCATGGATAAATACCGCAAGCATCAAGCATACGTGAAGGTCCGTAGGGAAGGTAGCGTAAACTCTTTTCACTTCGGTGAACGCTTGTTGTGGTATAGTCATCCTCTATAGGTTGTAGCTCCTCTGGGAACTCCCTACGACTATAAAAGACTTCTCTTGAGAGTTGGGAAGCACAGGTAGGAGATTGAGACCATCTTTGGTTGAAATCGGATTAACCTGTAACCTTGGTAACCTGATCACGTTCTTGTCTATTCCATAGTCCGTCTCTTCTGCTATACGGTTATTCAAGAACTGATACGTTACTCAACAAGGTTGAAAGGTAGCAACACATGGCTGCACTCGGTGTTGTAAGACCTAGTTAGCTCCAGTTATACAAGTTTCTTAAGTGATTCTTCATGTATAACTGAGGTAGAGATAAGTTGGGCATAGCTTACTCGGTTTGCTTGTCAGCCCCGATTTGTGAAGTAGATTTCCGTATGACCTGGATTTAACAATCCGAAGGAAGTCAACTTGTGTGTGGTAAACTGATAGAAGACAGTTAGACCATACGTCAACAATTAGGTTGCAAAGCCAGTATTGCTAACACAAGCCTTTGACAGCGGTCAAAGCAACTCCTAGGCCTGTAAAGGACGTCAGCTGGGGGAATCAAGTGCGTGACGATCTGTGGAGGATCTAGAGACGTAAGGAGTGAGACAGTAGCCAATTCGCTTGGAGGGCTTGAGTTGGTCTCTGCTACATCCCTGACCGAAGTCTTATAGTAGGCTAGTGTTTGTAGTCAGTTTGTACTGGGCGGTGTTCAATCTGGACGAGGTCCCGAGGGTTTTCTGCAAGGCAGTTTCCTCGTTAAAAAAATCTCTGGTGTCTTGTGTGCATTTACTTTCCGCATTATATCTCTGATAATATAATTAAAGCACCAAGTAGTACGTTATCCAATAACTGTAGAGTTTAACTCCAAAGTCCCAACTTTGTAGAGTTGATCCCCAAGATCACAACTCCAGTTATTAGAGTTTGGATATTGATTTTTGAGATCGTCCAAACTTAAACCATAAGACTCACGAGCCAAAGCGAAAAGTTGGTAGTATTTCGGTTGGTATCAGAGCAGGTGAACACATTAAAGACGAAACTGTCTGTGTTTATCTAGGCTTGTGGGTAATGGATCAAAGCGTAAGAGCTTATAACGTACCACCAAAGTTCGATGGCACAAATTACCTATGGTGGAAGACTGCAATGACTTCGTTTTTGCAAGCCCGAGACTTCAAAACTTGGGTTTATGTCGTAAAGGAATATATACCACCAACTGTTGAAGTTGACGGTAAAACTGTTCCCAAAGACATAGCGGTTTATGATGATGTGGAAACACTCGCCGCTAAGCAAAACTATGATGGGCTTAATGCTATCATTCATGCAGTTACACCTGATCTCTTCCATCACATAGCTACATGTGAAACCTCTTACGAGGCTTGGAAAAGATTAAGGAACGTATTCGAAGGTAATACAGCAGAGAAAGAAGCTAGACTTTAAAATCTCATGTCTGACTGGGAAAACCTTCGAATGCTTGAGGATGATACCTTTGAGGAATTTAATCACAAATTGTCTGAGATAGTAAATGCCTGTCACACCTATTGTGGGGGGTAAAACCCCTGGGGACACGTGTCATAAATCCAAGAAGCAGAACCACTCCAGAAGAACCAGCAGCGAAGCCTCGGACCAAACCAAAGAAGGATGAGACCAAACACGACGAGTGAAGACTCGGACGAAAGAGATTCGGACCGTACCAAGGGACCGAAGCCCCGGAATCAACTTCGGAGCACCACCGAAGGAACCGCCTTACTCGACAAGGACTGACACCACCACGATTGAGTCCCTTGTCTTATTAGCTGTAAACCACCCAAGCTCGACCTATATAAGGCGAGCTTGGAAAACATTGTAAGGGTTGTATTCTTTTGGGTGAAACCTAAGCGGCAAGAGAGGGATTAGGTCTGTATCTCCTCTGGCTCCTTAAGATCATTATCCATGTAGTTATAACACGGAAATACAAATCTTTATACATTTAGTCTTTGATTATTGTCTTTTGTATATCTTCGGTATTGTTCTTAGGATCTTCGTACCACTGAATCATGTTAAATAACTGTATGTATGAGTAGATCTGAGGGCTGTAGTACTTCATGTACCTATGCAGATTTTCTACTCGTACAGTTTGGCGCTAGAAACAGGGACTGATTAAAACAACTTAGGGTTTGCCTGTGATTTTTCGGGTTTTCAAATTTTTCATAGATTTCATCATTTTTTCAAAAGATTTCCAAAGTTTGTTTTCAAAAGAAAGCTCCAGTACCTTAAACGTCTAAAGATCCTTAAAGGCTTCAGCATGTTCAAGGGTTTTTCTGAGCAAATCATCAGATGAAAAGGTCATCAACTCAGGGGCTCAAACCTTGGTATGGCTGAATTGATTTCAAAAATGGTAGCTGATTTTCATCTTGTATGCTTTAAAATGGAGGCTAGTTATAAAAATGTGTGCGTAAATCTATTTTAGGGTTTTCAAATTACCTGCTATATTTGGAAATAAACTTGCGTAAAAGAAACCATTGGGGAAAGATGATTTTTGCTAAAAGACAAAATATGCAGTTAGGGATATATCTAAAAAGGGGCGAATACGACCTACGTTAGAATTCGCCTGATAAAAACCGTTGCAGTGTACAGACTTACATAGCCGACACAGTACACTGCAATAGCCGCTTTGGACCTCACGGGTTTTTTGTTTTCTGACAGGTCACAACCGGAATGGCTTCAAAATCTGACCAGGCTCCGAAGCAGCGAGTAGGATCTTCGAAGCAAGGGACCGGATCCTCGAGACAGCATTACACCATGTTTTCAACAAGTAAAGGGTTATCCCCCGAGGTGGCGGCTAGCACAGTCCAACACAGAGAACCAGTAAACGAGGACGAAGTATATGTAGAGGACTTAGGCCCAGAGGGAGAGGGATTCTCAAAGGCTGAAGAACCACCCCAACAGCAAATACAAGAAGAAAATGGGGAAAACGACGAAGAGGAGGACGAAGCGGCCGACCCTGATAATAACATGCCCGAACACCAGCCTACCGAAGAAAATACGGCGAGAGCTGCACGATTTAGAAAGTTAATTCTGAAAAACAGAAAAATAAAAAAGCTAAAAAAGCAGCTAGCCGAAGCAGACAAAAAGGTGGCAGAAAAATCAGCATCCAACTACAGAGGAGGCAGCGAAGGGCACTCTCGTCCAAACAATGTATCTCAATCAAAGGAACACTCCGTATCCAAAACGTACATCAAGACCAAGGGCACCAGCAAAGGTCATGGAATCACAGTATTAAGCAAAAGGACCGAACCAGGAGCCCACACAAAGGAAAGCACACAGGTACTCAGCGAAGATAACCAAACAAAGAAGGACGCCGAAGCTAGGGCCCTACAGCAAGTAATGTTGGATCAGATCAAGGCACTCCGAGCAGAACTTTTTGACAATCGAATTCAATCAAGTGACAGGATCAAACTCACGCAAGCCATGAATGATGTCAATCGTTCTCCCTTAAGCCCAGAAATCCTTTCAATGGCAATTCCAATAAAGTGCACTATGCCCACCTTCACATCAATTTTTGATGGTTCGGGAGACCCGACCGTGCATATCAAAATGTATCTCCGAGTCTTTTTGGCTTACGCTGATAGAGATGAGGTGCTCTGTAAATATTTCCCCTCTAGCTTGAAAGGAGAAGCCCTTGCTTGGTATGATAACCTCGCAGCCAGCTCGATCTCATCCTTTGAGGAGCTGTCCAAAGTTTTTATACTGCACTTCCTATACAACAACTCCTCCAAGCCAGGGGTAGAGAAGCTATTTAGCATTCGGGTTCGACCAGGAGAGTCTACCAAGAGTCTGACGAGCAGATGGACCGAACAGTGCGTAGAGGTGGGAAATGGAGCTACGGAAAATGACAAAGTACGAGCATTCCTCAACGCTCTGGATAAAGATCATCCTCTATATGATAGGCTTTTTTCAAAGAACCTCGAGACGCTACAAGACCTCCGAAAGTACCAGAAGGAGCGAATTACCTTGGAGGAAATCAAAGAACAAGCAGCCTTGGGGAAGGAAACAATTTTAAAATAGGTCCACTCAATAAACAACTTATTGCTTGAAGAACGAGGCCAAGCAATGAATACTCAATTTGGGGACCCCTCGAAGCGAGGAAGACAAGAGGATAACGGTCGCTATGGGAGCGAAGGTAAATTCGGAGATGGCAAGTATCATGACAATATAAAGTACAATGATAGCAGAGGAACCAACCCTCGGGGAAAGTTTGAAGGAAGCAGCAGCCAGCAAGGACAACGAAACAGAAAATTCGGGACAGCTAAACCAAGATTTCCTGCCTTTCACGATAGGAAACTTCCAAAGCTTTGTGTACCCATCGAAGATGCTCTTCGGATTATCGAGCAGTCCGAATTTGCCAGCGAGATAAGATATCCCAGAAGCAGGGGAAATCAACCGAAACACACAAAAAATTCATGAGATATTGTCAGTTTCACAAGTTTTACGGGCACACAACCGAAGACTGCGTTACAGCGCAAGACCAAATTTATTTCTTCATAGCCAGGGAGAAATTTAAGCATCTTCTGGAACTACCAAAGCCACCCCCCAAATCAGCCACAACCTAAGGAGGAGCCAAAGCATGAAGCTTATGTGATTACAATCGACAGAGATATTCTAAGATTCGGAGCTTGCAATTCCATCGTTCACACAAAAGGTCTCGAAGGGATCCAAACAGGCCGAATTCATAAAAGGGATTTTGAGGGAGAGGAAATACTCAGCGTAATCACAAAGAATCATCTAGAAGAGTGGCAGAAGCAGCCCATATTCTTTCGGCAGCAGACATCCCAACGAGGGAAGAACGCACAATGATCCTTTGGTCATCACCCTTCGAATGGGAAAAATAGCTATGCCCAGAATACTGGTGGACCCTGGGAGTTCTGTGGATATACTTTTCGGACAAACATATGACAAGATGAAGAGAAAGAAAGCCGCTTTGGTACCCTCATCGTACAACATATTCGGTTTTAATGGGAAACCATCAACACCTCGGGGAGAGCTAAATAACAATTCATGCTGGCAGCCAAAAGCAGCCAACCTTATTTTGTGTAGTGGATATAAACTCACCCTATAACGCTATCGTGGGAAGGCCATGGTTACACAACATTATGGGCGTAGCCTCAACCTTGCATCAGAGAATCAGGTTTCCAACTCCACGAGGGATTGCGGAGATTCCAGGTGACCCTACCGAAGCTCGCGCCTGCCATGAAATAGACATTCAGGCCAAAGAAGGCAGCAAGGAATGCTCGGGGCAAGCTAAGCATCCAAGGATAACGGACGAAAGCATAGAAAAATTCATAGCCGAGACAGAAGCTGGAATGACAAGTGTAAAGCAAGACAACAACGAAAAGGACCAACGTCCCGATAACAGAGAACAGTTCCTCGTGGCAGCAGGCTGCCTCCAGGCCTCTAATAAACAATTGGGCGAGCCTAGCAAAGGCAAGAACATTCAGCAAGAACCTTTCTGGGCAGGACCATTCGTCATAAAGAGGCAACTTGGGAACGACACGTATAGCTTGATCAACCTCGAAGGCCAGAGGTTAAAAACCCCAGTGGAGGGGAAGTATATGAAACACCTAGTTTGAGAAAGCAACTTCTTGTGTAAGCAGTTCTCGAAGAAAGATTTAATAAATAAAAATCGCACCCGTTGATGCAAGTCCTCCCGAAATCAAACTCCAGATCCTGCCAGGACGGGTAAAAAATCCCACCTGGCTAGGCATAATCGCAAAGGCTGTAACGCCGAAGGCAAAAAACGCCAAACAATAAAAAGGCTGTAACGCCAAAGGCAAAAAACGCCAAACAATAAAAAGGTTGTAACGCCAAAGGCAAAAAACGCCAAAAAACATAAAGACCTCGAATAGCAGGCACAGAGCCGATGACCATATAAATCGTAAGGGCCCTACGAGCTATATGGCACGGTCATCTACCCACAAGACACCCCGCTAGCGGTGGGCACCTTGAATTAAGGCTACATAAGCTGATGATACATTCGTGCCCACTACCAAACGACCACGAGGACCTCACGTTCTCGGGCGTCGAGGGGACGATAAATGGGATTAACATCTACCTATAGAGGGCGATGGAACCCCGAGGCAGTTAATTAGCTTGCATTTACGGAAAATGACAAGTGAGATATACAGCCAAGGGACCTCCTCCAAACAAAAAACAGCCTTGAGGAGGGGCTTAACAATAGAAAAATAAGCAAACAAATTCTTTATATATAATCAGTGCAGGGCATGGAATGCGACAACAAAAAGTGCGTGTATAAACAAATGTTTCAGGCGCAGCCGAAAAAGGAAAAGCAAAATTACTAAGCTAAAAGCCCTCGTTAGGCACAAAGAGAAACGTCATCAAGAACTTCCATTTCACTCACAAGGCCCTTGTCAATTTGGATATTATCATCTTGGGTCCGAAGTTTAGAACGGTCAGACCCCGAAGGAGCAATTTCCATAGCATTGGCGACTTCCTCCTCACTCTCCTCGTCACTATATTCCCGAGAAGGTTCTTGAAATAAGAAATGATTCTCTTTTATCAAATATAGCACCTGGGGCTCGGCCAGTACGCAAATCAGTCTCTTTCTCAATTTCTTCCTCACTTTCCCCCTCGCTATACTCCAAAGCGGACTCCTGAAATAAGTAATGGCTCTCCTTATCAAAGACAGTACCTGGGGTTCGGCCAGCACACCCCTTGGTGGAATCCTCATGACTTTGGGAAAAATTATCCACCATACCAACAGTTTTTCCACCAGTACCATGCTCAGAGCTATCCTTTGAACAATCGGCACCATCTCTAGGACCCTCCTCGGGACAATGATCGGATCCACCTGGACCATTATGGCCACCCTAGGGCTCCCTGAGTTTCCGCCTTTGGAATCGTCATTGTCATCATCATCATCATCGTCATCATCACCCGGACCATTCAAAAACTTCTCTAGCAAGCCTCTCTTACGTAGTTCATTCCTAGCTAAGGCTACATATACCTCCTGCGGGAGCAAGTACTTATCACCAGGAAGTATGGCATCCGAGTCTCGCGCACCAATAGGACCATAGGTAGGAGGCTCAATGCCCATGGTCCTAAAAAGAGAACGACCATGTTTTCGACAGGCCATACTAGTAGCAAAGGCAGTAGTTAGATCAGATCGGGAAAGAAGCTCTTCGACAGCTTGAACATGTCTCAACTGATGATGCACGAGAGTAAAGCCAGTCACCATGTCCCTTACACTCGCCTGACAGTTAAGACGAAATTCTCGTTCTTCGGACAGCTGCTCAGTGCACCTCGTCACCTCTTCTGAGCGGCGCTTACGTTCAAGCTCAAGTTCTTGAGAAAATCGTATATCGGCAGAGCGACGCTGACGTTCTTCGGATAACTCTCGAGACAACTGTTTAACCTTGTCTTCGGCCTCCAACTTTCGTTCAGACTCATTACCAGCTGATTGGAGGCATCATCCCTTGTCGCCTCGGCATCAGCAACCTGCTTCTTCAAATTGGCTTCGATACCTGTAAAGCACAAACAAAAAAAAATATATATCAGAACGATAAGACAGTTAAACTCGCTCAGGGATACGAAAGAAGCAGAACAAAAGAAAAGTGGGGTTAGATCCCTACTTTCTTTAAATATTATATATTCCGACACCTCGTGCTGATTAGAGAAACGAGGCACGGAGGCATTCTTCCTAATATCTTCGGAGGTAACTACCCCACTCTTAGCTAGTTCTATTCGATACTCATCAATGAGACGAGCAGAATAGTCTTTCGACTTATTAGCTAAAGCAAGTTCCAGACATATATCATTACAACTCCTCTCCAGAAGACCATTTTTCGTAACCAGATCATTATTGACATTCTTCAGCGTAGCTAGCTGAACCTTCATATTTTTGATATTCTCCTCTAACCTTTCAATCAGAACCCTACCAGAAGCACTGACCGATCTCTCCGAGCGAGCTTCATCTCGCTCTCGTGTCAGACGATCCACATCCAGTTGGAAAAAATGATTCTCTCGGGCCAGAGCCGTATTCTTATTTTTAGCCTCCTCGAGAAGGCACTCGGCTTGGTCCCCTCTTTTTCTCTCTTTAACAAAAAGTCCTTCGGCTTCTTGCCTTTTCATCCTATAATAATCCACATCTTCTAAAGCTTTGTTCTTTTCTTCCAAAAGCCTACAACTATCACTTCGGCAGCTCTCGCTACTCAAGGCAATATAAGACGCTTGTCGACCCTCCCGAAGTCGGTCAATAGCCAATCTGGCCTCTTGAAGTTTTCTCTCGCTCTCTTCCAGCTCGCCTTTTTAGAAGCAAGCAGCAAATCCGTTCTTAGCATAGCGCTGCAAAAACAGATATGTACAAAAGTAACCAAAAAATAAAAAGACTTACATATCGAATGTTTTTTCGCAATGGCACTGCGAACTTTCTCTTGAGCCAGCTCCTCCTTCTCCCGGTAAAACTACCGATCATGATACTCAGCCTCGCCAGCTTGATCAAAGTTATGAGTGTTAGGACATTGTCCGGTCAAACCCACTAGCGTTGGTATGTCAAGCTAGTTGTCAGTTTTAGGTGTCAAAACACAATTCTTGATTTAGCCTACTCAAGGTTTACTTCGGGTTAGGATAGAGGTAGTAGAGTTTAAAGTCGATCTCCACCCTTTGAAGATGAAGATGAAGAACACACGAAGACATCATCAAGGACTTCATCAACAAAGGTTAGTAGAGATTGAATTTTCCTTGAACTCTTGTTATTCTTATCTCTATCTGTCGAAGTAATGAACTCACTATGTGGAACAATGCTTATGACGATGAAATTACATCATTGTATATTAACCCGAGGAGATTTGGTTCATATGATCATAGTTAGGGCAAACCTTGACCTTTGAGTAGGTCTCCATGTTATAGTGAATGGAAATACGAATTCAACGCTTCAAGAATCACTTAACTCCGTTGTATAACGAAGAAGTTATGAGTGATTTATTGAAACTGAAAAGCGTGGCTAAAAGCT
>JAJJMA010257989.1:0-26085 GCA_023529015.1 Papaver nudicaule | reverse complement strand
GAATGAAATGATCGTTTGCTATGCAATAACTTCTCATCAAGGCATTGTCTTCGGCAATTGTGAAAATTCTCGCCATGATTTGAGTTGAGTGTAGAAGAAAAGAATGAAACTTCACAAGTTTGGGGTGAAGAAGTTTAGAGGATGTCTAGACTTTAAATAGTGTGTAGAGAGCTGATCGGCAGTTGGCTGATTTTGGTAGCCGTTGTAAAGCGCTGAACTATTCAACGTTATAAACGCTGAACCATTCAGCGCCTAAAATCCTCAGCCATCAGATCAAAATAAGACCGTTAATTTGAACGACTAAGAATACAGCGTTGAACCATTCAACGTTAATAACGCTGTACTGTTCAGCGCCTAAAATCCTCAGCCATCAGATCAAAATAAGACCGTTACTTTCAACGGTTCTGATGTTCTTACCGTTTGAATCTTCAACAGCTATATTTTCAGGCAGCCTTATAAATAGAGGACTCTTTCTCCTTCAACACTCACACCAAAATCAATTGCTTTTCTTCTTCATTGATTTTCCTCCTCTTCTTCTTCAAAATCTTGTTATTTAGTTCAAAATCTTGTTATTTATTTGTTTTTTAAAAAAAGATGACTCAATTTAGCATAAAAGAGGATGAAGCACTAATCATGGGTTGGATTATAGCAACGAACGATTCGGAAAAGGGAAAAGATCAAAGAGGTAAAGAATTTTGGAGGAAAATTATGGAGGAATACAATTTGAGATGGAAGGGTGCTACAGTGAGGGATAAAAAGTCTTTGCAAAATAGGTGTAACACGATTAGAAGTGAATGTAAAAGATTTAATTCATACATCAGACCCTACTTCCGCCTAAAACCAACCGGACAGACCATAGACGATTATGTAAGTATTAGAAATTTTTTAAATGTTTTTGTGTAGTTTCAGAAGAACGAGGCACTAATTATTTTTTTTTTACAGTATCGGAATGGTCGTCTGAATTATGAAATCGAAGAAAATACAAAATGGAAACATGATCATTCTTGGAGACTCTTGAAAGAATATTGTGTAGACTTCAATCCGGAAATTGGTAATGATGTTGATCCTCCTCAAAACACTCCAAGAACTCAAGGAACTCAAAACACTCAAGGAACTCAAAACACTCAAGGAACTCAAAACACCGAACCTGGTCCTTCTCAAAACACCGAACCTGGTCCTTCTCAAGCACCTCCTGAGAATTTGGAGACAGATTTTGATGATCTAACAATGAACGGGAGCACACCATCTACCCCTGGTTCTGAAACTGGCTCAGGTGGAATATCGCGACGAAGACGTTGGTTCGACCAAATGGATGATGTTAGAGGTATTGGGAGAGAAGCTTCCAAACGAATGACTCGGGAGGCTAAAGCAGCAGAGAAATCAGATGAAAAAATGGATAAACTCATCCTTCTTCTTGAAGAAGCGAAAACACAAAGGGCTTCCAAGTATGAATCGGAAGAAGAGTTCCTCAAGAAGAATTTGGAAATAGAAGAGAGGAACGCGCAAGTTGCTGAGAGGAACGCGCAAGTTGCTTTAATAATGGCACAAACAAAGCAAAGAGAAGCTGATATGAAAATCCTTCGCACACCTGTCCATCAAGTACCAGAAGCTGAACGTCCCCTCTACAAAATATGGAGGAACGAGATACTGATCCGTCATGGCTTGGCTCCTGAGGAATGATTTATGAGTAATTGTTATGTTTAAATTAGAAGTAGAATTTAAATTTCAATGTAATTATTCCTTTAAGGAATACTCATTCGTAATTTTCTCTAAAAAGTGTAGCGAACACATTACTCGAATGAGCGGATTTAAATTTTAATGTAATTAAGTTATTAATGAAAATTTATCTTTTAATTTACATATAGTGCAACTTGTATTTGTTTTCTGAATTTTTTGGTATGAAATTTGTTCATTTTTGCATAACCGGTGTTTGTAGATTGGTGGTGTAACGTGAGTGTGAGAATACAGAGTTAGAAACAGGATATATTGCTGAAGGTGTCAACTGGGTGTATGAAAAAAAGGTCAAACTCGGAAAAGTTATTTGACGCAGAACCATTCAGCGCTGAAGGAAAACGCTGAACCATTCAACGCTGAGCGCTGAACCATTCAGCGTTTTCTCGCTTTTTCAGCGCTGAACCGTTCAACGTTTCAGTAGTAGCTACTACTTCGACTACTACCAAATGCTAGGAGAGAGAAGTAGTACTACTGCTTTAGACCACGCTTTTGGTGCTACTAGTACCCAACTAGTAGCCCCATAAGACTAAGCCTAAGAAGACACACAGTAGGAAAAATTCATTGGTTTTGATCTCACCAAACCATATCTTCTCCCCTGAAATCTCTCCCCACAATAAAAATCAAATAGAGAAGAAGAAACAAAGAAACTTCTTAATTCTTATCAAAATCCCTAAAGCTCTACAACCATGGCTACCTTATCTCTCCTATCTCACACATCCTCTCTCAAATCCTCTCAATCCATTTACAACAATGGAATCAATAGACTTATCCTACACACCCCTACACCAAACTCATTCATCAATGTCAATCAAAGCCTTTTCATCTCCATCTCCAACTCCAATCCTAACTCAAGATGACTTGAAAAAACTAGCAGCTGATAAAGCTGTTGAATATGTTAGTAGTGGTATGGTTCTTGGTCTTGGTACTGGATCTACAGCTGCTTTTGTTGTATCCAAAATTGGTGAATTATTAAAGTCCGGTGAGCTTAAAGACATAGTAGGTATACCTACTTCCACAAGAACATATGAACAGGCTAAGTCTCTAGGTATTCCATTGTCGGTTCTTGATGATCATCCAGTTCTTGATCTTGCTATTGATGGTGCTGATGAAGTTGATCCATATTTGAATCTAGTTAAAGGGCGAGGTGGCGCGTTATTAAGAGAGAAAATGGTGGAAGCAGCGTCTAAGAAATTTGTTGTTGTGGTTGATGATACGAAATTAGTTGATGGCCTTGGTGGTAGTGGATTGGCAATGCATGTTGAAGTTGTACAGTTTTGTTGGAAGTATAATTTGGTTAGGTTGCAAGAATTGTTTAAAGAAGAAGGTTGTGAAGCCAAATTGAGAATTGATGGTGATGGGAAACCTTATGTTACTGACAATTCTAATTACATTGTTGATTTGTATTTTAAGACACCAATTAGAGATAGATTAGCAGCTGGTAAAGAGATTTCGTCGTTCGAAGGTGTTGTGGAACATGGATTGTTTCTTGATATGGCGACTGCTGTTATTATTGCTGGTAAAGACGGTGTTAGTGTTAAAAGCAAGTGAGAATTTCAATGTGAGTGGAATTCTCTCTTTGTTGGGCCGACCGAGCGAAGCGAGGGAGGACCCTATATATGGTGACTTTGTGTCAATTGAATAGTGACTTTTTTCCCAATTTAACACAAAAAGATTGGATTTCATCCTTTCATTTTTCCATCGTCCGACAGGATAAGACGTAAATGCCCCTCTGTTTTTTTTTCCCTTTAGACAGTTTCGTAGATAAGCCAAAATATGAAGGGCAAATGTGGAAAATTAAAAAATCAAAAACGCGGGTCATTAATTAAAATGATGAGGGTATTTTTGTCAAAACGTAAAATCGACTCGGAGGTTCCGAGTTCGAATCCCGGATTTCTCCCAAATCTTAAAACTTTTTTTCTCTTCGTCATCTCCATCTTCTTCATTTCTAACCACCATTACCAACAGCAACACCACCTCCACCGACGCCACCAAAGACAAGCTGCAACCACCACCACCAACACTATCAACATCTGATTCATCTCAATTTTGTTTATCTAGCCAAGAATCAAAATCATAATACGATTTCTTCATAATCAGATCAGAAGAAATGATTACTACCTCCGCCATCATCAATACCACCTCCACAGCCGCCACCACAGTTAAAATGCAACCACCACCACCAACAGTATCACTGCCGCCAACACCATGACCATTACCACTCTACCATCAACAACACCAGTACCACCACCAGAAATGTCGCAGCCACCACCACCTCCACCATCAAAATCAAATGATACTTCTAAATTTACCAAAAATTTCCCCACATCTAAACATACCAAACCAGAATCAAAATTACAGTTTCATCAATTAATTACATTTTTTTTGGGGGATTCATACATAGAGAATTAGAAGAAATGATAAAACTGAGGTGAATTGGTAATATAAAAATCAATTTTTCTCCGGTGCCTATCATTGTTACAATTTCATAGAGAAGTTTCAAAAATCTTTGAATTAGGATCTAGAATTTCATTAAAGAATAATTCTTCTCAATTTCTTCTCATTAAAAAAAAGCAGAGCAGTTTTGGTACTGATCTCACCTACAGAAACAGAACAGAGCATGAATAGAGACAAGGTCAGAAATTCGGATCTACCAATAACATTACAATCCCATCAAATTTCTGTAAATTCCTACAATTTCTCCCATACATAATTTCATCACACTTGAGCTTCTCCATCATTCATTCTCTTTATTGTATCATGATAATCTTCGCTCACAACCAAGACTAAACCTTAATTGAAAATTAATTCATGTTACCAACAATTAAGACTGGAACCGTAGCTTCTCACACCATCACCACCATTAAAGAATTATTACAAAGAGAAATTCAATGGACAATGTTTGTTTCTTTAAATTTCTTAACTCACCACACAATGAGATGATAAAAATAAAGCGAAGTTTGATTTGTCAAATTGAAAAGTGAAAAAAAAATTGAGAAGAAGGAAAAGAATCAGAACTACAACTGCGGCTGCGGAATAAGGAGAGAATAGGGCTTAGCTCAAAAATCACCAAATGCCCAAAATACCCATTTAACTGCCATCTGTTATACATGCATGTGATGAGAATTTCACAACTCTCATACGCGTCTGTAGTCTACACTCTGCAGTGTCTCTCGCACCAACACTCGAGATTACATCTAGCTACTGGCATACCTGCCCCCACCCCATTATTAATAGTATTGTTCCATTTCTTATAGTGGCAAAAAGTGCCCGAGAAAGAACAAACAATGACTCGTCGCATTTCTTACTATTTCATTGGGCAAAGGAAAAGGGTTGAGCCTCAATTGTAACTATTTTTCTACCAAAAACAAAGTGCAATAAATTAATATACACACTAAACCCTTTTTTTTGTTTTTTGAACAAAATAGACCCAGTAAATTCATTGAGTATTTTTTTTGTTGAAGTATCAGTTTCATTGAATGGTTACATTTTGTGCAACAAAAACAATAAGAAATGTATACCATTGAATTGGCAATTGATATTAGATTTTAGTTTGAGATACATAGGTATATATATTATTAATGTTTACATTGGTTATGGATGTTGAACTTTCATCTAAGTAGCTAGTTTTTTATTAGGCCAAAGGTCCAACATTTCGCCTATGGTTAAAAGGAACAAAAAAAATCAAATAATTTGCTTTTCGGTTGGCCCACCCACTGTTGTAGCAGTAATCTAGGGTAATGTTGACAAAGAATATATGCACAGAATTTGGTTTGGTTAATGGTTCGACTGGAACCGTTGTGGACATTGTGTATGCAAACGAGGAAAAATCACCCAATCATATACCCCTAGCTGTTATGGTGAAGTTCGACAAACAATGGCCCACAGTTATATAAAGAACCGAATGTGAATGTGATTCTGATCGTTCCCATCACAACAAGATGGATATCGTCTTCGGGAGTAACATGTCAGCGTACACAGTTGCCGCTTATCCTGTGCTGGGCAATCACAATGCATAAAAGCCAAGGGTTAACACTTAACCAAGCAGTAGTGGATATAGGACCAAAGGAGAGTCTTGGTTTGACATTTGTTGCATTATCACGTACAAAAGAAAACTTTCGGATCTTGCATTCCAACCCATGTTTAGTTTTGAAAGACTAGCAACAATTGGTGAATGCAAGACACTTCCAGAAAGGCGCCGAGAGGAGAAGCGATTGCAAGAATTATCAAATGCAATAATGTAGAGTCTAAAGTTTGTTTACTATTTTGCTTACATTTTTTTTTGGCTTTACAAATTCTTTGTTCTTTCTTCGGTCGGACGGCCCACTCCCACCGTGGTAGCGGTCATCTAGTTACATAACTTAATGATCATTTCTTGGTTGTTCATGTATGTTTAGAGGTTTTATCTATTTTTTTTCAGTTTGATGACTTGAAAAATAATTGTTCTACTTCTAATCCATTTTGGTTGACTGAAATTGTTGAACATTGAAGATCCTGTTCAGTGTAATTGAGGAAATAATGAAAAAAAGTGGATTTGGGATATTCATTTGGAATTTGGTTATGTTAATTTAGGTTGCATTTAAAGAGAAAACCAGACAAGGGCAGGAACTTTCAAAGCAAAGAAAGAAAATGAAAGCAATGCATAAATACAGAGATATCTGAAAACACTGAATTCTCCCTTTCCTGAGTTTTCATGTAACCAAGGCCTTTTAACGCACAATGGTACAAGTAAGCGACTTAGGCAATTCTGTGATAGTTGTACCAGAGATGTCAAGCCCTTTAAGACGGCCCATCGCTCCCATATCTTTAGGTAATGTTGTAAGATTGATGCACGATTTCAATCTCAGCTTCGCCAAATTTTTAAGACCAGTGATAGAATCAGGTAAGTCACTGACCTTCGTATGGGAGATATCAAGACTCTGTAGATCTTTCCAGCCAGCAACGTCTTTTGGTAAACGTTCAAAATGTTCGCAGTAAGAGAGATTCAATGTTCGCATGGTGCTGAGGCTAGCAACTGACTTCGGCAAGACTTGTATTCCTGTATATGAAAGATCAAGATACCTTAGCTTTTTCAACGATCCGAAGTCATCAGGAAGCCTAGAAAGGGAACTGCAACTCTGTAATACCAATGTCTGCAAATTGTAGAGGCTGTTGACAAACCCTTCTTGCAGTTCAGCAATATTCTTACATCTCGAGAGGTTTAGATACCTAATATGTCTTAACTTCGAAAGTGCATCTGGTAACCTCTTAATCGATGAACCAGTCAAATATAATACACGCAAATTGATGTTATTAAACACACTTTCAATTTTATCACAGTCACCAACTTCAATGGCAATGAATGTGCGTAACTTAGTTGCATTATTCCCACCTTCTGGAAACACTTTTGCGCCTCCATCTAAGACTAAATGCAAACGCCGGACTTCAGAAAAGTTTACCACCTCACCAGCCTTCATAATTGAGCATTCATCTTTGCTAACAACAGTTTGTGCAAGTAAATGTACTAGATCATGCATCTTACAATTCTTAATATCACCGAACTCATCCTTCTCTACATTCTGGAGTAATGAATGAGACAACAAATTAGTAAAATGTTCACCTCCAGTATCTTCCATGGAAGCTCCTCCACGGGATGGTACAAGGAAGCCTTCTGCCATCCATATTTGAATCAATGCTTCTCGATCCATCTCCCAGCCCCTCGGAAACATAGAGCAATACGAGAAACACTGCTTCGACATTGATGGCAAATCATCGTAACTTAGTTTTATTATCGGTAATATTGACTTTCGGAACTCTGGTTCCAGAACATTGCTTTCCCTAATTGCAGCCCATTCGTGCTCATCCTTCTTTGAGCGCATAACATTTGCCAACATTTTTGCCGCCAAGGGTAAACCAGAACACTTTTCCGAAATTTCCTTGCCTATCTGTACCATTCTTGGATTCTCCAATACCCCACCAGGACAAATTCTTTCCTTGATGATAGACCAACAGTCATCTGCTGACAATTGTTTCAAATGGTATGGTTGAATGATCCCTTCGACGGCCCTTGCAACACCAACTTTACGTGTAGTGACTAAAACCTTACTTCCTTCAGCACCATCCTTCAAATAACTTTTTAATTTTTCCCACTTATCAATTTCATCACTCCACAAGTCATCTAGCACTAGCAAAAACTTCTTGTCTTTCAACTTTTCACGAACATGGCGTACCAGCACATCAACATTCGACACACTGTCATACTTATTACTATCAATGGATTCCATGATATCTTTCAGAACCTTGTCCAATTCAAAATCATCAGATACAGGAACCCACATTTTGAGATCAAATTGGCCCTCTAAAGACTTATCATTGTAAACTAATTCAGCTAGTCTTGTTTTCCCCAGTCCCCCCATACCCACTATTGGAATGACTGACATTTTTTCACGCTGATCATTTTTGGCTACTGGTGAATTGATCAATAAATCTAATATCTTTGATCTGTCTATTTCCCTTCCAAACACTAATGATTCTCCTGCGCAAGATGGGGTACTCCGGTCCCGTTTCCTATTGGCACGTCTAGATGAATTACCACCGGACTGTAGCTGAAACCTATCCTTATCTACAGCAATTTCATCAAACCTCTGATTGATTGCTTTTATACTATGAGCCATTCTTACACGAAAACCAACTCTATTAGAACATGTAAAGAGACCCTTTACCTTGGCCCAAAAAATGTAAATTTCTTGCCGGCGCATAGCCTCGTAGGCGAACTCATCAAGCACATCATCGGCATCATAAGCAACAACCTTAAGCTTTCTCAGCCAAAGTCTCACAGATTCTTCACTTACTTGACGATTCTCAGCATCAGTAGTCACAGCAGCAATTGCCTCCAAAGTGATTCTAAGCTTCTTAAATTCTTCGTCTACACCCCAAACCAACGCAATTTCATTACCAATAACAGCAGTCAACCCCTTCAATATTTCAGTGGCACCGCTAACAAGAATTGCTTCAGCCATTTCCGAAAGTCTTCTCTCTCTTTTTCTGCTTCAGCTAGTCAATCAGTTGATTCAACTACTTAACTGAATATACTTTGCCATGGTTATGGAAATGAACAATTCTGCTACAGAAAGAAGACCTTCAAATCCTAAGATCTGAATTGATAGAGTCCAGAGTCTGTAAATCTGAAATCAGAGACTAAAAGAAAGTTCAAAGAAAAACCACTGTTTTGACTGTTTCTAGAGCAGATATTTCTAAACAATAAGTGGCTAGAGGCTACAATAATTAAGATGATTAAAGTAAAGCCAACTTAGGCCCTACCTGTTACTATTTTGCACATGGATCAAATTCCAGAACCCGAGTACAATATTGGGTCGGAACCCGATATATTGATTATTTTAACAACAAAAACATTCGGATTACACTGACAATCAGAGTTTCAACTACCATTTTTGGCAGACAACCCATGAAGAAAATTCTTGGAGAACTAACATAATTTAGACTCCAATAGTTCACTAAAATAAAATGAAAACAGATAGATAAGAAAATAAGAATGAAAATTTACACTATACTTGCCTTGTCTATACTGAGAATATATCTTTATTACATTCTACCTCCGACAGACTTTGAAACCTGCTTTAAAGCATTTGAGATTTCATCTGCCTTTGCTTCGGCATTTGTGTGTGCAACAAGTGGGCTTTCACCGGGAACGATGTCATCTTTCATGTAACTTCCAACTGTTCTCAGTAACTCTTCAGATCCTTTCCCTACCACCCCTTTCATTATTATAGTTTTATGGGTCCCGGATATTAGTTCTTCATAATCTGTATCACCGGTCTCACCAAGAACCACATACATGTTTGCCACGTTCAATCCCCACCGAACAAAGAGGTACCTTCAGATAGAGAAGTATAAAAATGAGAACTAAGTAAATGACCAACTTATCCAGAAAAAATATCAATTGACCTTCGCTATTTGTTTAATAACAATTGGAACTCTAAACAACGTGTCCAGAAAAAATATTAGTCGACCTTTGCTAGTAAACTTTACATTTTATATGTACTTTCATGTTTTTATCTTAAGTGTGTTTTTATACTAGCTCATTGTGGTCTAACAAGCGGTGGTACTATTGAGTTCTCTTATCTTAATGGAAACATCAAGACACAAGTTTTGATCCTAATATTTTTCTACCAAAGCACCAGGTACTATCTGAGCATTTTATTTCAACCCATCATATGTCAATCGATGTTCTGGAAATCAGATGCAACATTTAAGGTTTTCAGATACATCTCTCTTTCCTTTTTATCATTAGTTTATTGTTCTGTACCAAGTTCAAGTCCCAACTTGTGCATTCCAATAAATGAATACATGCCAAAATCATCATACCTGAGCGCCTGTGATCGGGATGCAAGGAGAGGGATAGCTTGCATTCTTGTCGAGTTCCTGCAGTACATCAAATGACATCGCAGACCTCTCATTCGGAGCTTCTGTCTCATCTCATCCACTTTCTTTGCCTAAAATGGTAAGAGTTAGTTACAATATTAGTCATAAAAATCAAATCATATTTACAGCAAGACCTGGACCACATTCAAATTGAGACCAATTTTTTTAAAACTGAATATTACGTTTAAGCTAATAAACTCTTGCGAAAATTGGCCTGCCTCTAGGATTATAATTAAAAAATGGCTTAAACAAACAAATCTTTCCCCAAAAATCGCATCAATGTTCGTACATACCCTAGTAGGATCTTTGATCAGGTATGAGACACAGTGGTCGTTGCTCGATTTCTTATCTTCCTCAATGGGACTTGAAGAAGACTTGTCATTATCACCACGACCTTCCTGTATGTTCATAAGTTTCCAGATAGTCCTTTTTAGACCATCACAACCCCACCGGTAGTCAATATGAGACATGTAATCTGGGTCTGGATAGAGCTTTCCGTCATCTGCAGTATAAGCACCAGGATAATACACTTCACTTCCACTGCTACACACCAAAACATCAAATTCAGTTACTTGGATCTTCCCAGATTTCAGGAAGTCCAGTGTTTCAGACAACGGCATGGCAGTCGAGAGTGCGAATCCCGAGGACCTCCCAGTTTGAGCATCTGACCGGACGGCTTTGAATATCTCCTGTACTATTTGAAGCATCTTGTTCTCAGGGGACCCGTCCTTATTGTAGCAGTCTAGGGCTATAATTATCAACTTACGCCGTCTTCTGAGTGCAGGGTATTTGTTCGGCACATTCTCAAGCTGTTTCTTTCCTTCATCGGCTTGTGGTGCCTGTTTAGGAATCTTGCTTAAAATATTCTTCACTTGTTCTTGAAGCTCAGGACCACCTTTAGCTTTAAGTTTCTCTAACTCAGCTGGATCATATTCCAACGACCCGTTAAGCGAAGTTTTCTCTCCATCAACTGAGAGCCGAAGGGACATGTCTTGGACATCCCTAAGTGAGTCCCCAAGAGATTCCTGTGCAACATTATCATCCACTGGAGTGTCAGTTTGCCACTGTGGGTGCCTCATCCTACAAGCTGCTACTCTTGTCAAGTATGTGCGGCAATGCTCCGGCCACGAAAAGAGATGTATATTCTTCCACCCGTTCTTCCTACATTCATGCCATAAAGTCTTCTCTGCTACTAGTTTTAGCAGGGCATCTGCAATTTCTTGTTGATTATGTGGGTCCACAAGTAATCCGTTATTCAATGCCTAAAAGACAAAATTATAGATGAAAGAAGGAATGGGTGTCAGTAACCCGGAAATAGCTTAGTAGTGGTAAATATACAACCTATTTTTTTGCCTACATATACACGGCATCAAGTTGCAATTCCATCCCATTAACAGTGTTATTTCTTACTAAGAGAAAAGCAAATGGATGTATTACCTGATGAATATCAACTGGACCACCATTTTTAGTAGCCACCATTGGCAGTCCATGAGCTGCAGCCTAAAGTGTTCGACACCAACAGTGTTAGTGATTTGTCTGTTTGACAACATAAGATATATAGGGGACCATAACTTCACTTAAAACTAACCTCAATTAAAGTAAGACCGAAAGGCTCCACCAGAGCCGGATTAATAAAAACTCCCTGCCATTCAAGCAACCACTTTGCTGGTCAGCAATGACAATATCGTTGAAGGAAAAACGGAAAACCAAGAAAGAAATGATAAAACTGAACGCAGTAGAATCTATTAAGAGATTTCTGATTCAAACACACCCTTGTTTTTGCAGCCAGACGGTAGATATC
Source organism: Papaver nudicaule (assembly GCA_023529015.1). Classification (NCBI taxonomy): domain Eukaryota; kingdom Viridiplantae; phylum Streptophyta; class Magnoliopsida; order Ranunculales; family Papaveraceae; genus Papaver; species Papaver nudicaule. The sequence goes on along the minus strand of JAJJMA010257989.1, from coordinate 14,132 downwards.
TGGAACATCGGATTGTCTGTGATGCTTTGGGTAGGCGACAAGACCATAGAGATCATACTTGTCAATCAATTTTAATACCGTTGTAAGCACACTTGCATTACCCGAGGACATTTCTTCTATATCATCTCTGTTACCCATTATAAGTGTCTAAAAACAAGAAACCCGATTGATTATTAGGATACTGAAGTAACAAAGTAATTTGTGTAGCCAAGTGTTCAAAACTTACAAGATTGGCCAACTCTCTTAATGCACGACATTCACCAAAGGCTTTCAACAGGGTGGTAAGATTCTTCTTGGGGTCGGGTCTTGACAAGGCCAAGATCATCGGTTTGTGGGGATTTGTTAGGAAACGCATCACCTACAGTGCAAGTTTTGTTTCAAGAAAACATATTAAAACAACGAAATTAAGGAAAAAAAAGTACCGTTACATATACCTTAGCCCAACTATATAAAATCACAGCTAATGTTGACATGACATGTCAGATGAAGAGGTGAGTACAGATCAGCTTTGGAAATCCTCGATCGAATCAAATGTTAATTTGGTCAAAACAGCATTAAATATACATATATAATGGGAACACTTTTGCTTACTTCAGCCCATATGGGTGGCAGAGCCCTAGGAGAAGACCCTTCACCTCCAATTAGCGATGTTAGATCACCTTCAGCTTCAGGAGGGTCTTCTTGAACCTCAACACTGCTGAAATCCATACCAGGAGGAATAACCTGGAAAAATCAGACACTTGTTACTCAAAATAAAAAAACAACAGGATACTCAGTGAAGCTGCAGAATTTTAGGAAACTGAAAGACAAGGTAAACTCATAAACTTTTTGATTTGGTAAACTCATATCCTAATTTTCAATGGAGCTGTAAAGTATATTTCTATTCTACCTTAAACTACCACTCTAAGAACTCTGAATGAAATAATAAGTTGATACTTACCACCATCCTTGGCATGAATCGACCATGGCAATTAACTCCACGTCTTGCACGGGCCCGCAGAACTTTCTCGAGCTTCACATCAAACCCATCATACAAACCCCACTGTTCATCAATTTCTTGTTTCGTACTTGTTATAACAAGCTCAGCAGCATCAAGAGACAATTCCTCTGCTTCTATCCGCCGCATAATTTTGTATGTAGAATTAATATCTTCCTTCGATTGTCGTCCTTGCTTAAGAAGTTGTTCCAACTTGTTCCTCCCTAGCGAGTGCCCAGTCAGAACCATGGGGACATTCAAAGCACCCGAAAGGAGTGCTGCACTATCCCCTGCATCTGCATAATGTCCATGAATAACATATGGCCAAATAGGTTGGCCTTCACCTATCTGCTCACCCAATACCCTAGACATGTTAAGAACGTGAGCCACCGCTCCATCGACAAACTCTTGAATATGGGGCCATAGCAATTCCTTGCTGAGATATTTATCCCTTGGTCCAAAGGGTATTCTCACAATATATGCGCCGCTGCTCTCTCCTACTTCATCTCCTGAATCATCCCTTCCAGAAGTTAACATCTCTGTTGGTTCTCCATAACTCCAATCAACCTCAGGTGAGGAAATTTGACGGGTGAACAGGTCTACCCTGTACACACCAGGCATCATAGCAAGAGCACGAGCAAGTTCTACCACATACTTAACCTGAAATTTTGCCCATTTAAGCAAGAAAGTTACACCATACACGCACACAAAAGAGTCGCAAGATTCAGAAAGCTAATCTTATTACTTAGTTACCTGACCACCAGTATCAGAGTCTCGTCCGAGCTCCATTTGTTCTCCTCGAACCAAACCATGCAAACTGGTCCGGAAAATAAGATGCAGAAACTGATATTAGTTGCATACAGACTATGATGAGTTAAACAAAGAGTCTGGGACTTGGTTTATAAACATCGGACCATAGAATAAAACGAAGTACCTGATAAGAACAATATAAAGTTTCTTCCCTTTGTTATCATCAGACCATACTTCTAGATTGGAGAAATTCCTCTGGAATTTCTTCCTTGGCGTAGACACTATATCTCCCAATGTATCCACTCTTTCTCCCTCGGACAGATCTTCAGACATATCTTCTGTTGCATCCCTTCGACCTTGCTCCCGTTCCCATCTCCTGTGCGTTGATCTTTGAACATCTTCCAACTCCAACTATCCAATTCACAAACAAAACTTTTCATTAACCTTTTCAAAAATCCACCAGACAAATTTAGTTTCCTCTGTCATCTGACACTACTTTCAGCCATCAGGTGCATCAGTTACAAATGATGGTCGCATATAACAATCATAACAGCATTTACATTGAAAATTTATCCTTTAACTTTGGATCAAATTAGCCAATATCAACCTAATTTTCTCAATTACTACTAGAATACTAAATCAACAAACATGAAATCATAATAAATCAAAAAAATTTCAAACACATTTCTTTCACATTCATAATCTCCATTCTCAATTCAACCAATGACAAAAAACAAAAAAAATTGATTTTTTTTTTTTTTGGATTTGAGTATGATATATACCTGTTTCTTCTTCCTGGCAAGATGCCAAATCCTCCAGCACATATTCTCCAGCCTTGAACTACGTTCACGAGCATTGCGAGTAGCAACAACTTTAATCCAAGTCCTGTGTAGATCAGTCTCATCAACACCAGTAACAACTTCTTCCACAAAGTATTTCGTCGGATTAAAATGTCCTCCCAATGGTGCTGCTGGTTTCGCATCATCAATCCCAGCTCCACTGTCTAAAATCGCTTCTAAGTATCCATTAATCCACTCATTCCCAGCCATAACCAAAGGATTTGTTAGAATTCAAATTGTGATGAGAATAAGAAGAAAGAGGAGGAAGTTATTATTAATAATTAATAATGGTGTGATGGATCATGGAGTCATGGAAATTAATGAATGAAGGGGGATTTGATTTCAAGAGGGAAGCCACGTAGTGAAAAGGAGAGAAATCAGTTAGGACACACGTGTCAGAGTATCTTTCCTTTACACGCGTCTTTCATGGTCATATTTTTCTCTCACGAGTTTCTATGTTTGCCCGATTCCCCATGCGATACTGTCGTTCTTCTTTCTGTTTTGGTTTGGGAATATGTAATTTTTTTTTTTTCTCTTACAGTTTTGCTCCATATTAAACTCCACATTTTGTTTCTAGCAATTTAAGGTTTGCTTGAAATTTATGTCCAGCCCGTGACATGCGGAAACACATCCGTGAAAGTCCCATGCATTTTGAGAGCCTGGTCATTGACCAGTGGCCTCTCACTGGCCTCCCTCAGAGGAGGGCTGCGGTCGAACCTCAGTAGTGACAAAAAAAAAAAAAAAAAAAAAACAAAAAAAAAAAGTCCCATGCATTTTTTTTTTGTAATGCGCTTTGGGAAATGGCGTTCCACGGCCGTCACTGTATCAGTTTGCCGGTGAGCTCGTATAGTGTAACTGTGAATCGGGTGGAGCATATGCTTATACGGTGCCTTTACGTGTGACAGCGTTATAGAACTAGACTTCTCATACGTAACGGAGAAAAACAACTTGTGCTGGACTTTTTTACTACATGGAATTTTAATTAGATTGAGATTGTATTAAAATTCATATGCGATGAAATAGTTTTCCTGGCTAAATTTGGCCCCATATGGGAGTATTTGGCCCCATGAAAAAATAATTCCGGCGGTTGTTATATAGCAAAATTGGAAAACCCCTTATAAAAGATGATTGTTTTACCCTTTCTCAATTAGTTGTTAATTACATGATTAGAGTCTAAACAAGATTAATTAGTCTTAACTCTCATATCAAAACAAGATTAAAAATTATCAAACATATCAACCATGAGAATCACCCAAGTTTTTTTAACCAAAATCTTGAATCTGAACAACGCAAAATCGGTCTATATATATGAAAACTTAAGCCGATTATTCTTGGGTTCTCGAACAATCGGTTCATATTATTACCAAAGTAAGACGATTGTTGTTACTCTGCCCAGAAATTTAACCAAATCAATCGGTGTATCTATGCACATTTATTGGCCGATAGTTTAAAAATAATCGATGTAAATTAGTGAACATAAAGGACGATTATGTGTACACAGGAGATTCAAATAGTTGAGCATTCTCAATCGGTGTATCTGAAGACCATCATAGGACGATTATGTGTACACAGGAGATTCAAATACTTGAGCATTCTTAATCGGTGTATCTTGAAACCATCATCTAACGATTTGAAAATATGGATTTTCCTGGAAGTCAATAATCGTTTTTGGAAAGCAATATTATAGAACGATTGTATATTCTGACAATTTTTGGAGTAAAATTGCCAGACAATCGTTCGACGTATACAACAAAACGTAAACCGATTGAGCCATAAAAACTCACAGAAATCTAAGTACACAACCCACATTCATTCACATAAACTAGCAACCAAAGTTAGCATCCTACACAAACATACCAAAGAAGTTTAAATTCGACACAACCAAAGTTAAAACAAGTTTTAAGTCGACATAACCAAATTCAAACAAGTGTTTTCAAACTATTATGAGTTTAACCACGACCACGACCTCTTCCTCCACCGCGACCTCCACGAGCACTGGTACTAGCACCTCGAGTCTTTTTAGCTGGTGGTGCGTCTTGTGTAGCCTCACCACCACCACGACCTCTTCCACCACCACGACCTCTTCCACCACCACGACCTCGTTTGGGTCGTGGTTCTTGTGCATCCTCATGTGCAGCGCTTGTTGTGGCTTCATCCCCCCTTGTCTTGCGCTTTGCCCTCTCCGGTGGTGGTTGTTGAGATTTTCCAAACAAATCTCCACGTCGTTTATTCTCCAGGTTCAACAATTGGTCTACAGCTTTCTTCAAGATCCTCTCACTCCTCTTATCTATACCACCTTTCACAAGCTCTGTCTGGAACTCCTTGATCATTTTGCCGACTCGAGGTCTCTGTTTTCAATCATACAACATACACTAAGTACATATATATAATGATTAAAGTTAATAGGACACAAGCGAATACTTACATATACATCGACGGCTTCTTTTGGATCAGCAATCAACTTTCTATTATCAGGGCGTATGACATGAGGATGGGAAGTCCTCTTCAACCACTCCATATAATCAGAGTCGACCCAATCGTTCGGAAAGATAGGAGTATCAACGCCAACCAAATGCTCAGCTCTGTTGTCCCAATGAGTGGATGTACAAGGAGGTGTGTGCACAATTAGAATTGAACCCTCATAGGCCCGACTTTCGTCCCTATCCAAGTCACCCAATCCGAGCGCCTCTTCGCTTGGTATGTTTTGTACACTACCACATTGACGAGCCACTCTTGTCGGATTGTAGAAAACATATCCGGTGGGGTGAAACAGAGGTCCAAAGTACATTTGTATGCGGCTACGAACAGATAGACCTTCTTCCCTCCTTTTAATATAAGGATCAAAGACAACTTTCTCGACGGGCAAGTTGTCCAATCGAGTCCTGATCTCAATCAAGGTTCGATCTTGTCCCGAGGGCTTCCCATTGTACATATATTTGCTTCCCAGATAGTGTTCCTCTTTCCAATCGGGGTTGGGCAGCGCCCTTTCGGCAAACTCAGGGAAATGCAAATATATGAACGCCTACAAGTGAAGCATGAGAGTATAAGATACTAAGTATACTATAATCTTTGGATAACGACAAATGAAGGTACATGGATTACCTGAAGTAAAGGCATACTGCCCCCAATTTGATCCTTCTTCGCCCTAGAAGCCTTTCTCATCTCATTCAACAAGAATGCAAGACAAGCAGTGCCCCATGAGACCTCATTCAACCTATCCAAGTCAGCCAAAAACTGCACATAGGTGGCATTCACCCGAGAACCAGATGTGTCGGGGAATATGACACTTCCCAAGATGTAGAGAATGTACGCAGTGGCTGTCGCAGTGACCCGCTCGGGAGCCAACTTGCTCTCCTCATGTAGCCGCAGAGTCCCCATGAATTGTTCCCTCAGAGATTTCAATTGGAATGTCTTCGACCTTTGGTTTCCAGACCACATCTCTGGATTGGTCTTCGCCTTGTTCCAACCCAATTTGGCTTCGGTAAAAGCATAGATAAGATCCCAATGAAGGTCCTTGTCGAATGCGGAGTCGGTGGGGGCGCCGTCCACGTCCTTGAGGAAGTCCATGTCCTTGGTAAAGCCGATGCTCCTAACTGATTTGCCCTCAATACTTAGACCTGTAATCTCATGAGCATCATCCGGAGTGATGGTCATCTTGCCAAAATCGAAGTGCATAGAATCCGTCTCCGCATAATACCTTTCAACGAAGGCAGAAACAAGTGGTTTGTCATATCCAACTGTGGAAGTACTGGCAATGGCAGGATACAACCCCGAGTTCTTGACGATCTCTACCACTTGAGGGGCTTCACCGCTAGCTAACCACGCCTCCAAAGCTTTAGGATTCTCAGGGCGTTCACCTACCCTTTCCAAGGGCCACATATCCATCTTTCCCGCCTCCGATTGGTGTTTGAGAAGACGTATTGCATCCTCGTGGCCCTACAAAACGTTGATATGTTTTGTTACATGAAATGAAGTTATGTTGGATGAATAAACAAAGAAAAATAGAACTAAATGAGATACTTACGATGGTTCTGTAGACGATATTGGCCCAACTACCCACATAGCCCCATAAGACGTCCATATTATCCAAAGGTGCACCTAGCTCCTCGTCGGGAAACATCTGCTCTTCGGTTGGCATGTAACTCCTCATTTGTTTCTTAGCCTTCTTTTCTTCGGCCCCCTGTTGTCCACCCTCTTCTTGTATTGGTTGTTGTGGTTGTTGTGCTGGTTGTTGTTGTGCTGGTTGTTGTTGTGCTGGTTGTTCAGGTTGTTCAGCTGCCTCCACGACAGTCAATTCAGCTGCCTCTTCTTGAACAGTTGGCCTTTCTTCTTGTGATTCTTCAACTGCATCAGTTGGAGCTTCTTCTTGTGGTTCTTTAACTGCTGTTGTTGTTGAATCGGAGATAGGTTGATCGACATCAAGCTGTCTAGCAGCAGTATTTTTACGACTGGCCGCACTCAAAGGTGCACCACCCTCTCGACGGGGAGGCAATCTAACCTGTGTGGCGGCAGGATCAACAACAGGATCCTGTCTCTTCTTCTTGACAACCTCTTTACCCTTAGCCTGTGGTGTATTTGATTTCATGTTTTCCCTACAACACAAAACAAGAAACAAATTAACAGTTACACAGACAACAATCGGTTCAAATAACATCAAAGATAAACCGATTAGAAACCCAAGGAAAAAAAACGTTGGACATTTGTGAAAATATAAACCGATTATATATTCATATTTATATCAATCGGTTTTATTAAGTGTTTACAAACAACGATTATGGAGTCACAGGAAAATCAAGATTTGTCTACTACATTAATCGGCTCAAAAAACCAACAACATAAAACGATTGAGAAAGGAAACAATAAACGGTGAACATGTTTATGAACATTAAACGATTAATTTCTGCCTCAAACCAGTCGGTTTATTCACATGGAAACAAACAACGATTGAGGCTAAGAAACTTTGGGAGTATTTTAGCCTGAAAATTTTTGTCAATCGGCGTACATAAGACAATATATATAACGAATAACAACTGATATCGGCTTACGAAAAACAAAAGATGCAACGATTATGGCATAATTCTTTCGTTGGTTATTCATGCGAAATTGTAACGATTGTGCCCTAGAATTCGAAAAGGCTAATTTCTAAATTTTAGAGGGAACACTAATCGGTTTATGTTCAATTGAACATAGAACGATGGATAATAATCGTTTTCAAATCATACAAACATACAACGATTGTTCATCTGCTGCAGTTTCAGTAGATGAACATGATGAACAATCATTAGATTTTGGCACTAACATAGAACGATTCTGGGTGACAGTTGCGAACTGTCGGGTTGAAAATCATCAAATTGGAGTGAAAAATCAACCAAATTTCAAATGCAATACCTCATTCTCGTTACCAGGGGTTGGTTCTTCTTCTTCTGCTTCTCTTTAATAGCCTGTAATTCTTCTTTACTCGCTCTCTTCGTAATCGGGTTCGACGAAGAAATTTCGTAAACTTTGTCTATATCGATTCCTGATTCCTTGAACTCTCTAAGATTCGGTCCTTTGTTCATCCTTCGTTCCATCGGGTTTTATAGAATTAATCGTAATTTTATTTTTTTTTGGAAATCGTCGATTAATCGACGATGTTTTGGTTTTGAAAAAAAATGAAAATGAAGTAGAAGAAGAAGAGAGAATCGGTTTTGGTTGAAATGAAATTTGGTTTAAGATTTGGGTTTTAATTAGAGAAATTACTGTGGGGGTATTTGGGTATTTTTGCCAATTTTTAGTTATCCCATAACCACCTCTAAAGAATAGGTATAAAATTCTATGGGGCCAAATACTCCACTGTGGGGCCAAATTAACTGAGGATAGTTTTTAAATTGATATAGACTACTAGTTTTAGATTGATATACCTCCAAATAAATTGGTAATCCCTCGTAGCAGTGGTCAATATTTTCTCCGGTAAACTTTTGCTTGTGAATTGAAATCGTTAAAGTGAGCTACATGAGTCAAAAGGTTAGAAGGGCGATATTGTCTATGTCGGTTTCGGTTATCATCAATGCCAAGACCCACCCTGGTTCAAGGACGCGTATAAGAAATCAGATAGTACTATAAAACAATGGGGAAGGATCCCATGACATCCCCACTTTCATATATCATTCTCTCTACTCTCTAGTAGTGGTACCACACCATACTCCTTTTTCTTTTTCCATTTGTTTTCTTCCAAAAACTTAAACAATCGAGTGGTGATTTTTCTATAGGTTCTACAGGAGCTAAAAGTGCTTACTAAGGAACACGATCTTTCCCAAGTCTTGTCTCGAGTTGAGATGTTGTCTTCGGTTCCACATAAACACGTTGCTTCAATATTAGGTTGTTGTTAGAAACCACAAGAAATCTCTCTTACTCATTGGCGTTCTGTCGACGGAGGAATCTCTTTCAATTTTTGTTCTGATTTCTAAATCATATGCACTGATTTTGTTAAACTAGATGCATTTTACTGTCTTTCATGTTCTAAGTCTTCTATTTTGATAATCTTTTATCTCCTGTGTTCATTATTTTGAATATAGCATTCTCTAGTCCGATTAAATATTTCACTCACAGTTTGTTTGTAGAAACAATCCTGTGATAGGTTCTTATTATTTCAGTGTTTCTGTAATAATTTTGGTATACTAATGGCTGCCTAATTCTCTTTGCAGCTCCTTGTTGATCAAAGTGTGGTTACCAGTAGTGGATCCTACCTTCAGCAATTATTTGCTTTTGGGGTTTTGTAGCAGTAGTGCAAAGTTATCACTATATTCAGAGGGAATCAAAGAAGTCTCTCAGGTATCCTGTGGAAAGTGAGTTCTTGGTTTACTCAATCTAACCAAAATCTTTCCTAGATCTTCAAGATTTTCATAAAAAAAAAAAACGATTCAAATCAAAATGAAACGGTTTTTGAGTCAAATCTGGTCAAGGAGCAAAAAATATCAAATCTCGAACAGCTGGCAAATCAATGAAAGCAGCAATCGCTGCAAAAATATCGCTGAAACGGTCATTAGTAATAACTCCAGTATATTTACGTCCCATAATTCTCTCCTAAGAATTGGAAATATTTTCCAATTTAGTCAAAAAACCCCGCAGTCAAGGAAACAAAATAATACTTCTCCCTCCAGCTCTATATATAATCCCATAAGGTACCCAGAGTTAAAAATCACAAAAACTAAAAACATTCCTTTGAGTTGTTCAGAGTTTTTCAATTACAAGAATCAGAAGAAACAAATTATCATGTCTGCCAGTCACACTCTACAGATGGATGTCATATCTCACCAAATGAATAATACCTCGATTGGCTCTAAATCTAAAAAGCCATTACGTAACCTAGTAACCACTGCTGAAAAAGTGAATGAAGCTGCTAATCGTTGGTCTACCAGTCTCCTGGGTAAGATCTTCTCAGTAAATACAATGCGATATGATCACATCAAACGAGAAGTTAACCTTTTATGGAGGCAATATCAAAGGGTTCAAATACAGACAATGAAGGATAACATGTATGTATTCAGGTTTAAGACTACTGAAGAGGCCAGTGAAGTGCTGAATAGACAGCCTTGGGTTTTCGCTGGAAACCTTCTTGCTTTGCAGAGATATGATCCAGCTAAACCCTTGAAGGATTATAAATTCACCCATCAAGTCTGGTGTGTGAAACTTAGAGGGCTGAGCCCGATTCTTATTGATGACCAAATAAGAGAGGATGCATGTGCGGATATTGGAAAGAAAGCAGTTTCTACTGCCGATTTCTCTGTGCCATCAGGTGGTCCAAGTTCAATCATTTATGTATTAGTGGGTCTAGCTGAACCACTGAAGAGAGGAGGTTGGTTTCCAATGATCAATGGTGAAAAGAAGTGGATCATGTATCACTTTGATATGCAACCAAGAAATATCTGTAATAGATGCTTTGTAATAGATCATAATGATTCCAGATGTGCTTTACTCGAACAAGAACTTAAAGTCGAGAGAATGAATGATGAGCAATATAAAGTGTGGTTGAATACAGATGAAGGAAAAACTTTTGTGGCTGCATACAACCAACAACTTGGTGGCTCTATAAATCCGGATTATGAGTTTGAAGAGGGTGCTCAAGTAGCTGAGGAGGGTGCTCAAATAGCTGTCATTGAAGACAAAACCAAGGCATCGACTTCAGAATCGGGTAATAGAAAACGAGTTAGGTATGAAGAGAGCGATGTAGAAACTGGTAAGAATGGTGGAGAGGCAGTGATTTTTCACTCAAATCCTATCTTCGGACAGAGTAACGCTGGAAAGGATGATCGTGGAGGCAACTTGGTGACTAGAATTCCTCTTTTAACTGATGGTGCGAAAGATACTCTACAAAACCCTAAAGCAAGTGCTGTTGGTACAATCACACCCGATCAACTTCTGGGAGCTGTAGTGTCGGTAATTCCTTTTCTCTCAAATCTATTTCAGTGGTTCTTTTTCAATTCCATTAATTTGAATTCCATTTTCAATTTAGGGTTTAGAAAAGGTAATTTTATTTTCAAGTTAGGGAATATAAATTTGATTTCTAAAAATTGTGTAGAGTGCTTTTCAATCAGTAGTGATTGTGTTAATTGCAATAATTTTAAGTTTAGTTTGAGTCTACAAAATTTGAAGAAATCTCTTGGTTTGTTAGAGTCTAACACAATCAGTATTGATTGTTCTAATTACTGTGTTTTCTTTGAATTTTCTTCGGCATACATTTGTGCATTTTTCAATTCAATATTAGCTAAAATTCTGATTGTTCTCTGTGAACCACTTGTTGTGGGTTATAAGTGCTTTTGTATTTTCTCTTTTGATCTAAACACCATGAGGATTATAGCTTGGAATGTTCAAGGAATAGCTAACAGGGACACTGAAAGGCATTTACAAAATCTAGTTAGGACTCAAAATCCTGATTTAGTGTTTCTTTCTGAAACGAAGTCTTCCATTGATAGAATGGAACAGATTGCTCATAACCTGAATTACTACAACCATGATTGTATTGATAGAGTAGGTAGAGCTGGTGGTCTCATACTAATGTGGAAAGATAACATAGCATGTGAAGTAGTAGCAACAATGAAGAATGTTATTCATGTTCTTATTAAGCTTCATCCTGCAAAGCCTGAAGTCCTTATGTCCTTCATGTATGGGTCCACATATGATAATGTTAAACAAGATCAATGGGGTTTCATACATGAATTGAGTGAGAATGTGGATCAGCCATGGCTGTTGATCGGTGATCTAAACTTTCATATGCATGATATTACTAATAGCTCTGATATGAGTCAATCTGATAAATGGGTCCAAAATATAGTTGATTCTTCTGGTCTAATGGATATTGGTTATGAAGGTAATGATTTTACATGGACTAGTAATAAACTAGGAACTGGAATTAGGAAAGCCAGACTAGACATGGCTCTTGGAAATTACATTTGGAGCCAAAATTTCCCAAATGCCAAACTTATTCATGTTAGCCAATTAGGATCAGACCACTGCCCCATTCTCCTTATCACTGATCCTGTCCCGAAGAATTTGTGGAGACCATTTAAGTTCTTTGGGACTTGGATGAACCATCCTGGATTTGAAAAGCAAATGAAATTAGCTTGGTCTGGTGATGCCTATGGCTCACCAGCAAATCAATTCACCACTAGGCTGAAACATGCTAGAATTAGATTTTCACATTGGAATAAGATTGAATTTGGGGACATACAGACTAATATTAATAGGCTTCAAACTAAGCTCCAAGAAATACAAAGCGAAATGTCAAGTGCATCACAGCATGATAGAGTTGTAGCTGTAGTAAAAGAATTAGATAGATGGCACAACATTCAAACTGAATTCTATAAGCAAAAGTCAGGTGATAAGTTTATCTTGGATATGGATAATAATACTAACTACTTTCACACACTTGCAAACAGAAGGATGTTTCGAAAAAATATTGATGCGCTGCTTGATACTAATGGAGTTTGGTGTAATGACAGGGAGGATATTGCTGAACTACTTACATCTCATTTTAGTAATGTTGGTTCCACTTCTAACCCTGTTATGCCTAGTAATTTGTTTGATTTGATTCCTAATGTTATCTCTGATGTTGATAATCATGCATTGGTTAGTGTACCTAGTGAAGATGAGATTAGAAAAGTTGTTAAAAACATGGCCTCTTGGAGTTCTCCAGGGCCTGATGGCTTCCCAGCTGGATTCTACCAAAAGCAATGGAGGTATGTAGGTGTAGATCTTACTAAAATGGTTCAGAATTTTTTTATTACAGGTTTTATGCCTAGGAATATAAATAAAACCTACTTATCACTCATACCTAAATGTTCTGATGCTAAATCCCCTGTAGACTTTAGACCTATTGGTTTATGTAACACAACTTATAAGATTGTGTCTAAAATCCTAGCTAATAGGATTAAGCCTTTATTGAAAAGGCTTATATCACCCTATCAAGCTGCGTTTGTACCCAATAGATCAATCCATGACAACATCATTGTTGCACATGAATTGATTCATACTATGAATAATATAAGTAAAGAAGTTTACAGAGGATCTATGGCCTTAAAATTAGATCTATCTAAAGCCTTTGATAGGCTAGAATGGGGTTTTTTAATAGGTATGCTTAAGAGTTTTGGTTTTAGTGAAAAATTCTGCAACCTTATTTATCAGTGTATAGCAACCACCTCCATTGCTGTTTTATTGAATGGTTCACCATGTAGAGAATATAGTCCAACTAGGGGCCTAAGGCAGGGGGATCCTTTATCTCCCTACTTATTCATCATTGCTATGGAATTCTTATCTAGAAGTTTTTCAAAAGCAGAAAGTGACAAATCCATCATAGGAGTAAAAGCGTCCAGGAAAGGTCCAACTATCTCCCACCTTATGTTTGCTGATGATATTTTAATCTTTGCCAGGGCTAACATGCAAAATGTTCATAACATACTTGAGACTTTGCAGCATTTTGGTGCATATTCTGGTCAGCTTCTTAACTTTTCCAAATCTAGTGTCTATTTCAGTAGTAATTTAGGCGAAAGTCGCTGTGAAGACCTAGCCAAAGAGTTAAATATGACTCTTACGAAGGACTCTGAAAAGTATCTAGGAGTGCCTCTCTTGTTAGGACAGAACAAAACACAGAGTTTTACTCCTATACTTCAGTCTTTTGACTCTAGATTAAAAAATTGGAAGGGCAAATCATTGACTCAAGCTGGTAGAACTACTATGGTGAAAAATGTTCTTAACACCTTACCTACTTATCAGATGGGTAGCTTTAAGATACCTAAGACTCTCCTAGCTAGAATAGACACTCTACAAAGAAAATTTTGGTGGGGTCACAAAGGAAATGGGGGTATCAACTTCCTAGCTTGGGAAGAACTATGTAAACCTAAGAATTTAGGTGGTCTGGCTTTTCGAAACCTTGAATTGTTTAACATTGCTAGAATTTAGTTTGGAAAATTTGTATTAATTCTGATGAGTTATGGATTAGGGTCGTTAAAGCTAATGCTAGTGATGTTAACATTCTTCATATTCCAGAGCCTAAAAAAGAGAGTTCTTGGGTTTGGAAAAGTATCTATGCAGGT
>JAJJMA010257987.1:0-11214 GCA_023529015.1 Papaver nudicaule | reverse complement strand
TTCATATGTCTCTATTACTTAGAGAATTGGTGCATTATATGCCACAAGCCAATTCCTCATATTTATGGCAAATCGAAAGTCGAATTTACTTGACTATTGCCACAGAGAGTTGCTGAAATCCTCTCAGTCTAAACGGCGATTGAATAGCTCAATCCTTAGACTTCTCTCATTGGTTTAAATGGCGATTGCCCGTCTCAATCCTTAGACCAAACTTAAAAGAGATGCACAAGCTTATCGCTTAAATCTTTATTTTTATGCGAAGTCCTGAGTTTACCAGTAATTGGTACGACTTTGCACTTAGTCATCTCTGACTTAACATATATTCAATACTTAACAAATCTTACGAGAATCAAGTAAGTTACATGGGGGGGATATTCTTTAGGTTTTGGTTTGGCGGTCTACGGCACGTGTGATTGCAACGGCTCAATCACTCAACGGGAAAGAAAGGTAAGTCGTGTGAACGTTGCTGAAAAGAGGGGATGAGAAAGTGGATTGTTAGTCTTCCCTAATATTAGGCGCAAGACTCTTAACAACTGGTCCCACTTACTCCACACTCCCACTATTCCACTTCTTACGAGATCAGTTGGAATTCTATTGCTATAAAAGGGTCACTCGACCAGTTTGGAAACGAGAACAAACAAGAACAAGTTCAACAGTTCAAGTTCAATTCAGTGCAGTAAAATCAATCTATCTCGTCGATAATTGATTAATTCTTCTCATTCAGCATTCAATATCTAGTGAGAACTGAATATCCATTCTTTTAGCAATTTTAATCACAACATCACAGAAATCATAGCAATTCTCTGATCTCATCTTTCTCGGCTTCCCTCCCTTAAACCAACCCTATTTCCTCTTCTTGTAACTGAAGCAATACTCGAACGGCCATTTCTTGGTTTAGGCGAGTCTTGTTCGATCTTGACCTCTCGAATACCATTACAATCTCATATTACATCATTACACTTCACACTTTACCCCTCAGATTCTCTTTATTGGTTTACACCTAAAACACCTATACACAGCCAAAGTGGCCACGACGCTATAAGCATGGCGCCATAAGAATTTCATATAGGCCGTGGCCTCAGCTTGGCCACGACTAACTAAAAGGCCATGGCCATATACGCAACTAATGGCCCAAGAGCCATGGCGTCATGGACATGGCGCCACAAAAATGGCCAAGGGCCGTGGTCATGGCCATGAGTGTAAGGACACTCATGGCGCCAAAGTGTAAGGCCACATACAATTCCTAGACTCACATGGTCATACGATGTTGTTGTGGTCTGACTTGATACAATTATGCGACATCTGCATTTCTACACGAGATATCAAAACATCACACGGGGGATAACTTTAGAGGTACTGATCTGGTGGTCTATAGCTGTTATAAAGAAATTGATGGAGATGATGGACAATTACGAAAGATGGTGCTGAGTTGACATGTTCTACACGACTCTAGCAGTTACAGAACAAACTCATGTTCTCTACTCCGCCAATATAAATAGAGAATTCCTCTATCTTCCAAGGCATAACACCAGAACCTCAGAGCAAGCATACCTGAGTATTCAACAAACTTCTAGCCTTGGAGATTTCCAGTCACACCTACGACGGAGATCTTGAACCCTTACACCCAGAAACCCACATTTCAACCTAATCTCAAATTTCTTTCATTGTTTCCCTCCCTATATCAAACCTTTCCTCTATGTGACCGAAGCAAGGCTTGAACTGCCATTAACTTGGATTAGGCTAGTCTTGTTCGATTTTGATCTCGAGCACTAAAAGTACTCATTTGCAGTACAGTGTTTTTCAGGCAAAAACATTTGGCGACCGCAGTGGGAGATCAATCTCTTGGTTCCATAAGGTTTTTCTTAAGATGTCTGAACTATGAATGGGATCCAATACCGAAAAACTTAACCCTCACATCGATACCGCAATCTCAAACTCTACAAAAGAAGGCTCTAACAACGATCACCCTACGCCAGCTAGGATTCGCGCGGACGACGAGAAGTAAAAGAATATGTTAGTAACCTTAAGCGTGGAAGAAATAGCCCAACGACAAGATGTCCTTGCTGGCCGGCAAGCCAACATTACCATTGCTTTAATGGAAATCGTAGCCTACCTTAATTCCCTTACAGAGAAGTTGCCAAATACCCTCGTTGCCCCCACAGTAGAAAGGATCATCACGTGGACAAAATACGAACAACTCTGTTCTACAAACCGCAACCCTAAGGACTCACCACGAGAACAACAAGAGGAGACCATGGCCCAACAACACCTACCCTCTACTCCACTAACCCAAAAGTCTCCGCCCACTCCAAACTACACCACCCCTTCATTCGCAACATACGACGGGACTGGTAATGCACGCGAACACATCTCGCGCTTCATAGAATCTCTATGGGAGTATGCGTACAGTCACAACTTAAGGCTCAATGAATTTCCGAAATCTCTCATTTGAGAGGCCTACAGCTGGTATACCCATATCACGCCAAAAACCACCAGTAACTTGAGTGAGTTGGTAAACTCCTTCTTCAAATAATACCTCTTCAGGAGGGTTACACTTTCTGATTTAAGCAAGATGCGTCAGAACACCGGTGAATGCCCAGAAGATTACGTAAAAAGATTCAAAGAAGCGCTTGGCTGTTGCACCCTGGATATAACAGAGTCACAATTGGTAGAAGTCTGCACCAGTACCATGTCTGGCCTCCATCGAGCCCTCCTGGAAGATCTTCAGTTTGAGACTCTCTCCGAACTTCAGGAGGCGGCAAGACGATCAGTCACAGTGATACCTACCTTGAAGGAAAATGATCGATTTCTGAAATATGAAGGATTTCGTGAAGTCCACACCTGAGAACTCACTCCTGGCGGATGAGAACAACAAAAAGAGAAAAACTGAAGAATGTCTCTCTAAGCATAGGGTACAGAAACCAACTCCAACAACCTCAACGAGAAGCTTGACACGGATGCCGGAAGAAGCTCAAGGCAATAACAAGGTGGAATCAATCTCATAAGCGACATCTCAGTAAAATAGGCAATAGAATTACTAGATGCCTAGATTCAAAAAAAGTCGATAGAATTGCCAGTGGTTTTGAAAACTCCCACTCCTAGGAGATGATGCATCCCCGATACTGTCATTACCACAGAAGATTTGGTCACGCCACTACCCAATGTTACAGTTTCAGACGTATCCTCAAGGACCATATCCTTAAGTCTAAAGCGTACTCCAACGAATTGCATCGAGGGCCTCCCTGTATTCAGACTCTCACTATTCACAAAGAGTCAGTAAACCATAAGTGGAAAACCTGATGCATCAATTATGTGAAATCCTTTATTTCTCAAAACCTCAGCGCAAAGATATGTTTGCACTGAACTACGTGGTATCAGGGAGACGACTACCGCTTCTGGAAGGTGAAACCCAACACCTGCGGATACAAAGAAAGACTTCCGTGAAATATGACCGGGGACTATTAGCCAGACAAGGTTGGGGACTCCTCACCACTGTGTGTTTATGTGGCACCGAGTTTCCCAACACGCTGGTAGACCCGGGGAAGAAAATCAACATTATTTCCGTCAAGACGCTAAAAGCGGTGAGGATCTCTCTACGCGAAGCCATCCACTCCTCAACAACATTATAAGACCCAGAGGAAAGATCAATAACAGCCTATGGACGAAGTACTCTACAGGTGAAAATGGTTATGGTACAAACAGAAGCTGAGCTCCATTCGTCACACGAGGTTTGGAGTACGACATGATTCTAGGCTGCCCTTGGTTCAACAACAATCAAAGCTTGCTCAACGGGGTCGCAGTCTCACCACCAGGAGATTCAGATCAAACTGAAGACCCACAAGTAGCAACGGTGTCTCTGCTTAAAATATCAGAAACTTTAATGGACTTCGAGAGGAGGCCAGGAGAAAATATTATATCACATATCAGACGCTTCCAGGGACAAGAGAAAGATGTCGCAACCGCACCCCCACGACTCGAGACCGATGCTGATCTCGCCCTGATCACAAGGTATGAGTGGGTAGCACACCCTGTTCAATATTTCAGAAAATGGACAATTTTTCCCTCTAGTCATGAGGATACTCTCAGTATATTGTTCAACAGCAAGAGGTACCGTAAGTCTAGGACCCTATCAACCAGTAATAGAGAATTCAAGATTAGAGAATGGGTGATGAAGACAACACGAAGAAAAAGAGGTCGACCCAAAGGACCCTATATAGTCACCAGATCTACAATGAGCGGTTATTATAAGCTGGTTTCTGTCAAGGATGGATACAAAGATGCACCAATAAAACAGGAAAGATGGGTCGAAGCATTTTACAGTTAATCCCTAGCCTTATAAAACTCTATAGTCTCATAAAAAAAATGTGTATGAATCCACCGTTTAACATTAAAGCATGAAACCTTGTCTCCAACTATCTTTCAAAAATAATAAAAAAAAATATAGGCATTCCTAAACCACAATTCTAGAAGCAAAACCAAGTTTCAAACCAAACTACTCAGAAAAGACCATGTAGCACAATACACCCAATTTTCTCATGAGCATTTTTCATCTCATAAAGAACATATTTCTCCTTCCCATACTTAGCCTTCAGTTCAATAACCTCCTTTTCCTTCATGGCGTGAACATCCTCTGTAGCAGCATTATCCTGGGCCTTGAAGCCCTTTCGCTGTTCGAACCTCTCCCGTATCCAAGTCACATTGAAAGATTGGCTTTCAACGGCAATTATGGTGTCTTCCCAATCTTGTAACATATCCGGCTCAGCTTCACGCATGGTGTACTCATGCATCTCAGCAAACCGCTCCAACAAAGCAGCAACGAATCTTTCTACCATGGCACGATCAATGTCCTCATTAACGATGTTCCCGAACCTGTTCCAAATACGAGTATACATGTCGTGATACGCTTTTGGTACTACGAAGCCACCAACCGCTACACAATCATTCATGACTCTATTTAGAAGAGAGAATGCAACACCAGCATTCGGGTAGAGAGCCCTCATTTCAGCTTCATTGGTGTCTTCGGGATTACAAGGCTCGATTTCTTCAGTGTCATCACCAGAAACAATATCTCCATCCACATCATCTTCTACAAGCGGGTCCATGATAACATCTACGGGAGAATCCATGTGAATATCCTGGGCATCCTTAGTCATTATTATCTCATTACTAAGATGGTCGACTCCTTTCATAAACTAAAAAAAATATAAAGGAGAAAGAACTATTAGTTAGAACAAACTATGCACAAGTAATAGAGGACGCGCCAGAAAGCATGTACGACGCCAAAACAAGTGCTGCAGAAAACCTACAAGGGATTTTAAGGAGATTTTTGGAAACTACCTCCCTACAGGTGTCTACTGTTATGTACCAAAATTTCATGGCGATCCGATTCGTGACTCAAGAGATATGGCACAAACATCACAACACATGTCAGAGTAAGTGGTCAGAACGTATGTACAAAGCCAAAATGGTTGCTGCGGAGAACTCGTGAAGATTTGAAGTATAATTTAGACCCAATCTTTATTTTAGTGTATACTACCACGTAATAAAAATTCACACAGGAACTCTACAGAGTTTTGTTGATGGTGGTTTTTGGCGAGGAGGTTGCAAGAGTAATTTTGCATCAATTTTGGCATCTTGGAATAGCTCGAAGCAAGGTATGAATTTATTTTACAATAGGGATAAGAAAGTTGGTCATCATAGTCATATTTTGATCTTTCACGACCTTAGCCTAGTAGTATGGTCCACATCCCTAGCCTACGCGTATTCATCCTTACGCATGCATCATTTATCACACACCATAGATGTGCATGTGCCCGTGCACGTGCCTTAGCCTATGCTCATACACACGTCTCATCTAGCCCATGTCCAATCTCACGACCTACCTTGCGCCCCTAGCTTGGTCTTGGCCGTGGCTCATGCCACGACCCCACACTTTGGCCTTGGCCGTGATTCATGTTGCGACCCCACTTTCATTGCTTGACTATGATTTAGGGCTGGTCCTACTTTCTTTAGTTGGCTATAACCTCATATCATGGTCCCACTTTATGGGCTTGGCTGTAGTTTAGGCGGCCCCACTTTTAGAGCTTGGCCATGCCTAATGCGTGGCCCCACTTTTGTGGCTTGGTCGTGGTTGTTACCACGACCCCACCTCTTTCCCTCTTGGTCGTGACTCTTGTCACGACCCCACTTTTATCCCTTGGCCGTGGCTCTTGCCACGGCCCCACTTTTGTTGCTAGCGCAACTCTTCTTGTAGACCCACTTTCATAGGTCGCCTACAAAACAATATTATGGCCCACTTTTATCACACACCATAGATTGGAGGTCCCACTCATTCATCCTTGAGCTGCCTCTACTCATGGGTCCCGCTGAATCAAGTCCTAGATGAGTATGGTCTTTATTGAATCCATGATATTCTAGTTTCCTAATCAAATTCGGAAATCTGGAAGATTACGAATTGCCTCAAATAACGATTTTTATGGCCTAATCCGTGAAGATTCAGGAGAAACTTCCTTCATGAAAGTTGCTCATATGTGAGTTCCCCATAAAATACTTAAATTTCGTAATTTTAGCGAATATAGGCTGGCCTGGGAGATTTTTGGGTTAAGTGACGTGTAAACTGTCCAGAAATCTGAATATGACGTAATGTTATGGTCCATCCTCAAACATCCTATATCTAACTTTCTAATAAGATTATTATGCTATGCAACATAGCTTATTATCATTCATGTGGCCTATCTTTAGGTCTTTAATTGGAAATACTCATGCATTCTTGGTTGTGGCTACGCTGTGTTAGCATAACCTGACTTTTCTCCTGATTATAGACTTGCTTCTATAATCAGTGCTATATTTCTTAATCATGGCTCATAGCTATGACTCATATTATTTTGGACATTCATATGTCTCTATTACTCAGGGAATTGGTGCATTATATGCCACAATCCAATTTCTCGTATTTACGGCAAATCAAAAGTCGCATTTACCTGACTATTGCCACAGAGAGTTGCTGAAATCCTCTCAGTCTAAATGGCGATTGCATAGCTCAATCCTTAGACTATTCTCATTGGTTTAAATGGCGATTGCCCGGCTCAATCCTTAGACCAAACTTAAAAGAGATGCACGAGCTTATCGCTTGAATCTCTATTTTTATGCGAAGTCCTGAGTTTACCAGTAATTGGTACGACTTGCGCTTAGTCAGCTTTGACTTAACAAGTATTCAATACTTAACAAATCTTACGAGAATCAAGTAAGTTACATGGGGGGATATTCTTTAGGGTTTTGGTTTGGCAGTCTACGGCACGTGTGATTGCAACGGTTCAATCACTCAAGGGGAAAGAAAGTTAAGTCGTGAGAACGTTGCTGAAAAGAGGGGATGAGAAAGTGGGTTGTTAGTCTTCCCTAATATTAGGCGCAAGACTCTTAACAACTGGTCCCACTTACTCCACACTCCCACTCTTACACTTCTTACGAGATCAGTTGGAATTCTATTGCTATAAATAGGTCACTCGAACAGTTTGGAAACAACAAGTTCAACAGAACAAACAGTTTAATTTAGTTCAAGTATAATCAATCCATCTCATCGATAATTGATTAACTTTTCTCATTCAGCATTCAATATCTAGTGAGAACTGAATATCCATTCTTTTAGCAACTTTATTCACAGCATCACAGAAATCATAGCAATTCTCTGATCTTATCTTTCTCGGCTTCCCTCCCTTAAACCAACCCTATTTCCTCTTCTTGTAACTGAAGCAATACTCGAACGGCCATTTCTTGGTTTAGGCGAGTCTTGTTCGATCTTGACCTCTCGAATACCATTACAACTTCATATTACATCATCACACTTCACACTTTACCCCTCAGATTCTCTTTATTGTTTTACACCTAAAACATTTGGCGACCACAGTGGGAGGTCATTATCTAAGTTGTAAGAAAAGATGGTTGAAATTAGGAGGCATAGTTAGAGAACACAAACTCTCCAAATATCAGTGGTCTTACATCGTCATCTGTTACAAGTGGGGCCAGTATTCTTCAATCTAGGGGCGTCATCAGCATACCTGCTGGTCCCACCACCAAAAACGTGACTCTTGTCACCTCTCAGAGTACCAATGTCGTGTCTCCCCTTGTGGGTCCCAATTTGTTTCCTTCTTTCACTACTGTAGACGCCCAACCTCATGTTGTGGGGTCCACTTCACCTCAATCCCCTGCTATCACGCCTACCATGCCTCATGTGGTAGGGGCCGCCACTACTACCACCTCCGCAATCATGTTTGGCTCCCTTGTTACCTATGTAGGGGCCACCTCTGCAACCACGGTTAATACTCTTGTTCCCAAACAAATTACTATTTCAAATCTGGCAAAGACTTGTCAAAGAAAAGAGGAGAATCCAGAAGATTTCATGCACAGGTTCAGGGCCAAAGCTTTGGATTGTCATAACAGAGAGATGGACGAGTCACAGTTGGTGGGGATTTGCATAGGAGAGATGGAACCACATTATCAAAAATTATTGGGGAAATTTTGACCCTGCACTTTCCCACAACTCCATTCAATAGTTAACAACATGCCGATATTGGAGACGACTCTGCCAACAGGGGACTGGGGACCGAAGACAAGCACAATGAGTCTTCTAACCTACCTCAACATATTCAGAGTTTCACCACCTACGAAAAAACCTGTGAGTCAGGAAGCTAGCTTCTTAATAGAGAATTTGTGTGAATTATTACACTTCTCAAGAGGACAGAGGGTGGACACGTTTGCTGCTCTCAACCGTATTGCCTTTAACGCGGATTGAACTCCGCCCTCACTGGAAGTCTCAGAGATGTCTCTCGCATCCGATCCCATGGTGAAAGATATTACCTTCACTGAAGAAGACATGATGGCTGAAGGAGGTCATAATCGAGCCTTATATGTTACAGCGCATGTCAAGAACGTGGAGTTCAAGAGAGCCTTGATTGATACTGGAGTTGATGCCAACATTATAACTCTGAAGACTCTCCGCACCGCTAGATTTCCTAAAAATCAAATCGTAGATCATCCTGTTGTAATGAAAGATTTTGAAGGAAACAGGACTAACACCTACGGGTATGTCAATCTAAATCTCAAGGTGGGACCCATCCAATCAAGGGTGAAGTTTCATGTCATCGAGAAAGAGCCTGATTACCACATGATCCTGGGACGTCCTGGATCCACGACAACAAAGTCGTCCCCTCTACCTATCACCAATGTATGAAGGCAGTGCTCGATAAAGAGATTATTCGTGTCGCGACATCGGCATCTCCGTATTCACCAATATATAAAGCAGAATTCTTTGAGCCAAAGGAGACTACACCAGAGCCACCTAACAAAGTCTACAGTATTCCTTTACCTGCGTGGGCCTCCATCAAAGACGAGAAGTCATCATCCCCCACACTAGCTGAGGAAAACATGGAGGGCGTACCTGCTTCATTAGGACTTCTTAGGTATGGTTCGATAATCTCTCATGAATCACCTTATTCCAAAAGAAGTTACAATTTCACTACTCAATATGATGCTGAGGGTAGAACCATCTACTCACGACGGAAATGTTAGCAATTAATAGGGGAGGGTGGCGGCAAACCTCCCCGCATCGAAGAATGTTATCAGAATGAAGGATCCTCAGAAGAAGAAATTCAGGAAGCCCCGCCACAGCTACAAGATGGATCCAACTCCACCACTGATGCTCTTGAAACCGTCAACATAGGGACGGATGAGGTTCCTAGACCTATCTCTATCAGCTTATCCTTATCAGCAGAGGAGTGTGGAGCCCTGGTTAATCTTCTCAAAGAATACCAGGATGTTTTTGCTTGGACCTACGAAGAGATGCCCGGGCTAGACGACAAGTTGGTGACACATCATCTTCACATTTTAACCGGCTCTAAGACGGTAAAGCAGCAACCACGTCATTTTCAACATGAGATAGAAGAACAAATCAAAATCGAAATTCAAAAGTTACTCTCTGCAGGGTTCATCAAACCCATTCATCATCCTACTTGGCTAGCTAACGCGGTACCAGTTAAGAAGAAGAATGGTCAAATCAGGTGTTGTGTAGACTTCAGAGATTTGAACAAATGCTGTCCCAAAGATGATTTCCCGCTGCCCAACATCGATATGTTGGTGGATGCTACCTGTGGTCATGATATGTTCTCATTCATGGATGGTTACAATGGTTACAATCAAATCAAGATGTACGGCTCAGATGCAAGTAAGACTGCTTTCCGAACTCCAATTGGGAATTTTCATTATACTGTGATGCCCTTTGGGCTCAAGAATGCAGGTGCTACTTATCAACAGGCCATGACATCAATATTCCATGATATGATGCATAAACAAATTGAAGATTACGTGGACGATATTGTAGTCAAGTCTAAGACACGAACATCTCACTTAGATGTGCTGAGACAGGTGTTTGACAGATGCAGAGAGTACAAGTTGAGGATGAACCCTCTAAAATGCGCGTTTGGAGTTTCTACAAGCAAATTCTTAGGCTTTCAAGTGACTGAGGAGGGAATCAAGGTGGACCCTACCAAAACGCAAGTGATTACCACCATGCCGCCACCAAAAACGATAAAATAACTCAAAAGCTTCATGGGGAAGGTCTCTTACTGTAGATGGTGAAAAATGAGAGAGGGACAAGATTATCAAAACACTCTCGAAACCATGCCTTATTGAAGGCAATCGCCTATTCAGGCTCATCTCTATAGCTCGGAGTGCAACCCATTCCATGAGCCAAATAAACTCTCTGTGAGCTCTCTCTTATAACTCCGGTGGAGAGGGTAATATCATAGCGCAGTACTAACGATCTCACCAACATATTAAACCCATCGATCAGCTCAGAGCCAGACCTCGCTTGATGGTACACGGTGAAAGATCAACAGAGACGTATCCTCATGGATTTCCTCTTTAAATACGACTCAACACACGAGTCTTGGTGCAAACCTCGGAATATCGAAGCTCCAGGCCGGTCCGAGCTCTCTGAGAAGCATACACCAGCCTAAACAGGCCTAAGCGGACCTAATCCCAAATTCAGGATGGTCTAGCATACCATGGATAAACATGCCATGACCTCAAGTGTGTTGTAGCATAAGCACTCACACCACGACTGAGGCACAGGCTGCCCAAAGTCGAGCTTGGCCAGATGCCAAAGCCATAAACGCCACATAGCATGGCACCACAAACCATGGATTCGCAAGAAATCAGCCT
>JAJJMA010257938.1:0-17760 GCA_023529015.1 Papaver nudicaule | reverse complement strand
TAAAAAGGATGACCATTTTACCCTTGGTCCGAAAGGGGGTATCTACAAAAGTCCCCTGACTGTTTTGGACCGATGAAGAGTCGGGCCAACAATCATCATAGCCCCCTTTCCATGGCTTGAAACCACTGGCACGTGTCCTGCTCAGTGTGCCAGCACACATTGCCCAAAACGCGTGTCAAAGGGTGAGTGATTAACGCTTCAGTTATGGTAACGGGCGAGGCAATAACTATCTCCAGTATCAAAGGCTCTTCTCAGACTTTCTGAGGACTCAATTCTTTTACTTCCTTGACTTCACTTCTTGTCTTTGTCAAGACTCTTCTATATAATGAGTGATCCGATACAGACACCTCCGGGACGAGGCAAGGGGAAAAGCCTTCCCAAAGAGATGTTCGCAGGAGGAGGTGGGCTCGGTCCTGTCTCTAGTTTCGAAGACGACTTCACGGCCAAAATCTTTAGGACGGAAGAGCATGAGTACTCCGTAGTAGATAATGACAATTGGCTCTGTTCAGAGGAAGGCGAGGAACCCGGGGAGCTTCCCTTAGCCGGAGTCCCCAGACTAGCTATCGAGCGTAAGGACTACACTATGTTGTCAATAGCGTATCAGTCTCACGTGAAGGTAGGCATGGAATGGCCTGCTTGGATAAATTATATGTTTTCGATCCCGGAGCACTCCCAGGTGATAGAAGACTTGGGGTTAACATCTGCTCTTGTAACCTCCCGGCATAGGTTCGTGCACAAGGTATCCGGTGATTTGAATCTGCTCGCTTGCCGCTGGATGCGGGCGGTTCACACCTTTTTGTTTGCTTGGGGAGAGGGTGCTCCGATTCTGGAGGATGCAGTTCAGCTTTTGAACTTGCCAATTCATAGCTCTCACACTTGGGAGGAGACCCGAGAATGGACACCCGATGACAACACTCTGTTTACGCTTTTAAAGGGTTAAGATCGAGACAGCACATCGAGTGGTTCACGGAGGCGATGAGGGTCCGTCGGCTACTAGTTCGAGCTCGGGGCTTCCAGGCGAGAGCTCAGCACCTCCGGGAGAAGATCCTCCTATTGGTAAGAAGAAAAAGAACCACAAGAAGTCCACTCTTGTTGGCTGGGCGGAGTATTGGGCCCCCCGTGTCGACAGACGTCTTTTCGAAAAGAAGAAGCAAGACGAAAAGTTCCAACCTAATCCCCCCACTCCTCCCACTCATGGACAAACCCTGAGGGCGGAGCGGGCAGCTTTTCTCGCCTATTTCTTGGCGCATGATCTCTTTGAATGGGTTCCTCATGATTCTATGAAGGATCAAATAATTCGGATGGCAGTGGTCATGTCGAGGGGTATTACTTTTCCGCTGGCTCCAATGTTTATTGGTGGTCTATATCATTATCTGGACGTGTTGGTGCGGGATATGGAGCGGGTAGGCAACCAGGAGCATACGATTGAAACCTTA
Organism: Papaver nudicaule; assembly: GCA_023529015.1. Classification (NCBI taxonomy): domain Eukaryota; kingdom Viridiplantae; phylum Streptophyta; class Magnoliopsida; order Ranunculales; family Papaveraceae; genus Papaver; species Papaver nudicaule. Next base: position 16,324 of record JAJJMA010257938.1, on the reverse strand, counting down.
GTCCCCGCCAGCTTCTTACAAATGTGGATTCAAGAGCACTATCGAGGGTATAAACAACCCACCAACATGCTAGTTAGGATCCCAAAGGCCGGGAAAAGATTGCCGTCGGATTCTACTCGGTTTTCACGCGTTGGTCTCTACGAAGGTTGTAATCCAAAACAGCCTAAACCCAGTCTGGAAGAGCTGCTTGATAGTCAGCGGAATTTCACCTTTCGACCTTACTTAGATGATCGGAGCGGTCCCCCACTTTCCACCTTCTCATGTATGGACGAGGGCCTAGAGCTCAATACTCATGAACGGAATGAACTGTTGCGGGATGAGTGGGACTTCGTTGCATCGGCCACACGGGGATATCTCCCAGGTTTCTACGGCGGTCGTTTTTATGCAGAAATTTACTGCATCGATCGGGTCGCACGTCAAGCTGGATTCAATCAAGGTGTTTCCGGAAAACTTCCTACAACTTCTTGTGGCGAGCGCGAGGACCTGGCAGCAGCTGCCTTTAATCGATTCGTTCTGAAGGAAGGATCGGACGTCACATCCGGGCCTGTCCTTTTGTTCTTCCCATTCCTCACAATTACCGGAATCTTCAGTGTACTCAGAGATGGTTTAACCACTGGTTTGCGGAGCTAGCTCGTATGGCCGAATTTGTCAGTTCTACGCCTGTTATTGTCGAAAGGATTGAACCGGAAATACTTCACCGCGGAGATCGCATCAGGCTTGATCCAGCCGTAGCTAGGCAACATAACTTAGCTGCGAGCAACAAGGGGAAAGCTACTCCGGCTCGCAAATGTGGTCAGACGATTCGGATACCCATGACTCTTCCAGAGCAGGTAGCACATCGACGAGCCGCGTATGAGGTAAGAACTCCCCTCCCTCTTTTTTTTTTTATATCCTTCTCCTATTCCTCTCCTCTTGTTCCTTTTGACGTAAGGGTCTTTTGGATCAGCCATCAGCAGGGGTTCGGGCTCGACCAATATTCCTTCCGGAATACATCGGACTACCCCTATCTGAATGGCCGGCGAGCTACCTTGCTAGGAAAGCTCGTCGGGACTCTGATCGCCCCCCGGTCTTGCGGCTCCCACGTTCTCTTGATTCATCTTCCCACGTCCCTATGCAGGCCAGAGTTGCCGAGAACCAAGACGCTAATCGGTCCAAGAAGAAAATCAAGTTGACAGGGCTCCGGCTTGGCTCTGCTTCCAACTCGCAAGTACCGGACTCTTCCTCTAAGGGTGACAATGGCGGTCATCATGGTCACAGAACTGTTACTGAAGAAGAGGCTACTCTTCCTGATGGTCAGCTGCAATACCAAGGGACTTCAGGTATTTATTATCATGACACGCGTCGAGCGTTTGTCATGCCTTGGTATCGTCATCATTATTTATTTCTCTATATATATGGTCTTCCTTCTCCTTTGTTCTCACTTTTAACTCGGCAATCTTTCTCAATCCAGACTTTGATCAAGAAGCGGATTCCTTCCCTCAACTCCTTCACGACGTCGCCACTCTTCCCGGTGTAAGTCCCCTTTTTGGTTACCGTCCTTTTTACATTTATATCTGCGCTTTTCTTATCCCTTCCGGCTTGACACGTTTCTCTGTTATTGTAGTCTCAAATGCCTAAGCGTAACTTTTCCGCGATGGCCCAGTCCGGATCAGGTTCCGGATCTGGCAAGCTTAATCAACCTGCCCTTTCCTTCAATTCTCCTACCCCTCAGCCCGTCATGCCGGACATAGTGATAGAGGGTGAGCCCATCGGCCGTGCCGCCATGTTCGAATTTGCCTCCCCTTATTCGCTATATGACCGTCGAGTCTATGTCAAGGTTTACGGCTTCCCGGTCCCTCAGGAGCACGCCCTTCATTACAAACAGCTAGTCGAGGAGCACGGACATATCGCTTCTCTTGAACTTTTTAAGGACGCCAACACCCTTGTCTCGGCTGTCAATCTAGTGCTTGGCGTTTCGACCGAAATCCAGTCTCTTGGCCCAGCCCTTCCGGCTCAACCGCAGATAGTCGCGTGGAGGGAGATGTTGAATTTTTCAGCAATAGCTCGATGCAATATTGCGTGGCTGCAGGACCTCCTTACTGATAAGGAGGAGCGACTGACCAACCGGAGAGCCTACCTTCCAGGCGAAATAACTGCTTTGGAGGAAGAAGTATTGTCGCTACAAGGGGAGATCCGGAAGCAAGAGGGCATCCGTGATGGGTTGGCCAAGCAGGTATCTGAAGCAGTCTCCAAGATCGCTGAGGCCTCCAACAGCATTGTCGAGCGGGAGGCGGAGATCGTAGCCAAGCGTGCCGAGCTAGCCTCCCTTCCTTGAGTTTTTGTTAACTTTGTTTCCTCTTTTTCTTCGTGGGTTGTTGTTTGAACTTGTTTCCTTTTCTTTTCTTCATGGACTGACATGTTTCCATCTTCTTCTCTTTATGGTTGGGACACATGTTTTTATAATTAATGCTCTTTCCCTCCTCTTTTTTTTTTATATATATATGCTAGCTTTAACCTTGCTGTTAAACCTCTATTTCTCCTTTTACTGTGGAAGTTCCCTTGGAAAATGTCTCGAGATATTTGTAGTTTGCCCCTTTTTCTTCAGTTGGCATCATCGGCTTTGCAGGTTGCCGCGCTGCACTTAGGCTCGGTGGCTGACGAGTCTTTTGTACGATTCGCGGAGCTGGACGCGGAAATACTTCACCTTCGCCAGCAGGGGCTAGAGATTCCTCCGGCCTTGTTATCATCTTTTAGGTTTTATCAGTCTCGTCGCGTGGATGCGACTTTAGACAAGTATGCGCTAAGGCGGGGCACTCCGGGTGTTGGACCTTATGCTCAAGGAAACCTCTTAGCGTTTCGACAGCTTCAACCGCCCATGCCTATACGTAGCTAAGGCGTGTTTTTCTGTTATTCAATGTGTCAATGCTTGCCTTGCTTGTTCTGCGTCAAAACCCAGTGTGTCGAAAAATTCGGAGAACAAAGGCTTTTGTTCCACCGCTGCTGCTATATAGTCTGTGTTATATGCTGAATCTTGGTCCATAACCTCTTCCGTGTTGGAAATTGGATATTCCGCAGTTGCCACCTGATGCTGCATGTCAATTTGCTCTTTTTCTTCAATATCTCTTTTTAAAGCTCGACATTGCTCGGCCGTATGGCTCTCGGATTGATGGTACCAGCAGTAATGTTTCCGTTTGGGAGGAATTTTCTTACGTTGAGTAGCCGGCTCTGCGGAGCTATGTTGTACTGCGGACGCCACGATATGCCCGTCTTGAGCGATTGCTCTCTTGGCCTTCTTGGCAGACAAGATCTGCATGACACGGCACTCGCTGGTACTATGAGACCGAGTCCGGTGATAATGACAGTATCTGCGAATCTTGCGCTGCCTATCAGGCGTAGGCACGTCCGTGACTATCTTTTCCTGGGCCGATGGCTATCGCCTCTCCGTCCTTGGATCATGGCTGATCATAGCCGCTTGGTGTGTTTTAAATGGCTCTTGCCTAATTTTTCCACCTTCGATCTCGATATCTCTTCGTCGAAGTCGTCTGTGGAATCTCCATTTGAGAGTACGACAATCTTTGGTTGGGTGATCTATTCGTCTGTGAAACATACAATATCGCATGTGTTGCTTGTCTTGCTCAGAAGGCTCCCGCGGGCAAGGGGGAAGCTGCATTTCCCCGTTCTTTACCCATTCAGTTTGAAGCTCGGCGACGGTTTCTATGCTACAAGGGTAGTCCGGTGGTTCTTCTCTGTCATTGTCGAAGTTCTTATGCTGGCGGTTATCCTCGCTTGGTCCGGCGGACCTTTTCCGCTGGGGAATGTCATTTTTGACGTAGGCAATGGAATGAGAGAATTTCTTCGCAGCTGCCTGCATACTTTTACGATGTACATCAGCGCGGCTTGCGGCCTCTTCCAAGTCGGCCAGGGTTTCTAAGCGTCCATTCTGGAAAATTAAGTGGTAATCCAATGGTAAGAGTGCTATGCACATGCCAACCAAATCCTTCTCCGGTATTTTTGTAGGGCATCTTAGGTATGCTGCTCTAAACTGTTGGACTGACGTCCGCATATCATCCGTTTCTTTGAATTGCAGGGTGCACAGGGAAGACAAGGACATTGTTACCGGTTTAGAGTAAAACTTCTGCATGAATACTTGCTGTAGCTCTTCCCAAGAATGGATGCTATTTGGCTTGAGCGTGATGTACCAGGTGAATGCGTCGCCGGTTAATGATTTTCCAAACTCCTTAAGGCATACATGTTCTTTAGAAGCAGATTCGTTCAACGCCATGGTGAATCGATGCATGTGCTCAGTGGTGTTTCCCGTTCCATCAAATAGCCGGTATTTCGGACTTTTCCATAGAGGCGGCATGGGCTTATCTACTAGTGCTTTAGGGAAAGGGGAGTGTATTGCGTAAGCATTTGCTTGTGCGTGTAAGCAAAAGTTTCTTTCCATGTATTTGGTAAACTTCTCGTCCATGCCCTCATTGAGGAAGAGACCTGAAGCCGGCTCTTGGGCTCCTCCGGACCCTTCTCTGGACCCTTGCGTGAAGCCGCGGGGATGTCGTTGGTCTATTGCGCCAGAAGTGTCGAATCTCTTCGGAGATACATGTTTGTTTATGTCAGTTTCTTCCTCTTCTTCGTCAGTGTCCCCGCCAGGGCTACTTGCAGTAATTTGCGCTAGCCTTGTCACTTGTGCATTTTTGCGCGCATCCCCTTCGTGTAGAGAGGCTAAAATTTGCTCACGTTGAGTTATCCGCAGGTCCTCCTGAGAGCGCTCGTCTTGCTGAGCTGGTTGTACGACCGGAGTGACCTGTCTCTCTATTTCATTATCAGTTGCCTGTATCTCCGTCTCCAAGGTCGCATCAGAAGTTCTTGCATTCGAGGTCTGGTTCGCGGCTACACTTGATGACGCCACGGCCCACGGCTTCTCTTCTGTTGTAACCGATTAATCATAGGTTTGCTCCAGTCTCATCCGCTGGAAGGTCGCTTCCGCCAGACTGTTTTTCAGCGGCCATATGTTGTAAAGCCCGTACTAGAGTCTATGAGTCAGAGACCTGTGAAGTCGCCATTTGTATTAAGTCAGAGAAGTCAGAGGGTACAGACTCTGCTCTAGAAAATAGTACAGGATGATCTTTACAAAAGGTAATAACTGAATGACTAAATATGGCTACTGGGAGACTATTTATATGCATAGTCAACCCTTGGGATAACGACACGTGTTATCCCAAACCAGATCTGGAAATATTCCTTGTGGACTGCCGTACACGTACTCTTCACAGGACGACTGCTAATGTCAGTCCCTGACTTTTCCAGGGGGATATTGTCATGCTGTCAGTAGCACGTGCCTTCAATCAGTCAAGCTTTTCTGATAGCCGCGGCCTGCAACTGCCGGACGACCCGATACTTTCGCGGAGCTACAGCTCTTTGTTTCCAAACCATGATGCCGGACCCCCTCCTCGCTTGCCGAACTCATCTTCTTTAATCACACCAAGCGCGCTCGTGATCTCATCAGCGGCTTTCCTTGAGCCACCCAATTAAAAAGGATGACCATTTTACCCTTGGTCCGAAAGGGGGTATCTACATTAAGCAATCGGAAATTCTAAAAAAATCAACACCGAGATATGAACCCATCGAATGTAAAGTTAGAGAAAGTTTGATTAGTGGGTTAGGTTATGAACTGAATCTGGATTTGGGGTTTGGTTGTGGAAGAACGTAGGAGAAAAGCATAGAAATGAACATAAAGTATGTATATACCCCTCCATTTGTATAATATTCACGGAAAAGTGCACAGAGGAAAATAAAATCTAGAGGGGACTACTTAGTCTTTCACTGTCAACCGGTGAAAAAGAACCTTTCTTTTATTATAGTGAGATGAGATGAGATGAGATTTGTAATTCAAAAATCTGTAATTCCATTTGTAATTCCATTTCAATGTATATAATAGAATGTACAATATTAATTTTGTATTATTTTTCTCCCCTCACTTGTCTTTTCTATATATAATTTCCTCTCCAAAAGCTACTTACGGCTACTAAGCCACATACGTATGTAGCTGTAACTAAACTTACGGCTTCTAATTTGTACTTTGGCCACTAATCTTGTGACACAAAAAAAATTAATTTTACTTACGGCTGCTAAGAAAAGTATTGAAATCAGCCGTAAGTGTTTAAGGCTACAATTTGTAAGACGTAAGTGTAAGTTACGACTGATATTATTGAGTTACATGTAGCCGTACGTAACTCAACTTGGTTTTCAGTAATGGCTGAAGCTAACGGTTACGGCTACAAGTTCTTCTTGTTTAAGCCATAAGTATGGGTTACGTCTGGTAAGCTTGAGTTACAGGTAAACGTTACGACTATAAGATACACACTTACGGCTCGTATGTTCAAGTTACGGCTACAAGTTCCTAATTTTTGAGCCGTCAGTTCAAGTTACGGCTTGTTATAAGGGTCGTAAATCGCTTCTGAACATCGAAAAAAATCAGTTTTTTTTTTATTTTTCAAAGTTAACTAACCATCAACAACGAAATAAAATGGTGGGTTTCTATTATTAGATTTGGTTCTCCATTGCTCCATCATTGAATGAAATTCCGAAAGGAAAAAAAATGGAATGAGAGGAAGAAGAAGATGAGTAGGAGAAATAGATTTTTGATTTTTGATTTTGAGATTTTTGATTTTTTTTTGTTAGGGTTAGAGTATAATTTGTAAGTGGGGTGTAAATTGGTGTAAAGGTTACTTAGTCATTCCACCACCGTCTTATTCCACCACCACCACCATCAACGTCTTCATCCACCACCACCACCGTCTTCATCCACCACCACCGTCTTCATCATCTTCAAGTTTCATTTTCATCTTAGCTTTCTCCATTAGTTGGGTGTAATTTGAATCGAAACAGAGGAATTACTGTGTTCTCAATCGATGAGATACACAAACAGAAAACTCGTTTATATAGGTGTCGAGATACAAAAAAGAAATTCCTTACAATAGAAGGAATATTAGATATACAGAATTTTACAATATATTGTTTGGACAACAAGACAAGTTTACAAAAGAAAATCTCTAAAGACTTGCCAAACTAAGTCACGTCGCTGACTTCTCTAATACGCCCCCTCGATCTAAGCGGATGGTCAACGACATTAAACTTAGAATGAAGAGTACAAAAGTGATCCTTTGGAGTGGATTTCGTGAAAATATCTGCTAACTCATCCTTAGATGAGACAAAACGAACATCAAGCTTACCACTTTGTACTCTCTCGACAAAATGATAACCAATTTCTATGTGTTTCATTCGACCATGAAAAATTGTATTCATGGTATGATAAGTGGCTCCCAAATTATCACACCAAAGAGTGGGAGGAAATTGCAAAGGAACCTGAAGTTCCCGGAGAAGATTTTCAATCCACATTAATTCAGAAGTAGCAATAGCTAAGCCACGATACTCAGCTTCAATACTTGACCTAGAGACTGTGCGTTGCTTACAAGAAATCCAAGAAATTAGATTAGAACCAAGATAAACACAATATCCACTTGTAGAACGACGATCAAGAGGATCACCAGCCCAATCAGCATCGGCATATGCCGAAACATTAAGTTTCAGACTATGTACAGGACGAAGAAGAATGCCAAACGTAGAAGTATGATGCAAATATCGAAGTATACGCTTAACAAGAACTAAATGAGCCTCTGTAGGTTTATGCATAAATTGACATACCTTATTAACTGCAAAAACAATATCAGGTCTTGTCATAGATAGATACTGGAGACCACCGACTAAACTCCTGTACAGAGTGACATCAGTTAATAACAGACCGCCGACCGGGTGAAGCTCAGTAGAAGTGCCAAAAGGAGTGCTAACTGGTTTAGCTCCTTGCATGTTAGAACGAACAAGAAGATCTTCAACGTAACGACGTTGTGAAAGAAACAACCCACCAGAAACTTGTGTGACCTCAATGCCAAGAAAAAATGAAAGTGGACCAAGATCTTTGAGAGCAAACTCTTTATGAAGCGTATTAATAAGAGATTCCAGACATGATACAGAAGATCCCGTCAAAATAATACCATCCACATAAACCAAAAGATATATAATACCTTCAGCTGATTTCCGATTGAACAATGAAGTGTCAAAAGTAGAGACAACAAAACCAAGCTTGTAAAGAAAAGAACTAAGACGAGTATACCATGAACGAGGAGCCTGCTTAAGGCCATAAATAGATCGGTGCAATTTGCAGACATGATTCGGAAACTGCGGATTTGTATAACCAGGTGGTTGTTTCATATAAACCTCTTCAGTAAGAAAGCCATTAAGAAAAGCATCTTGAACATCAAGCTGACGAATAGACCAATTATAAGACAAAGCCAATGTCAAAATAATTCGAATAGTGCATGGCTTAATTACCGGACTAAAAGTCTCACCATAATCAAAACCCTCTCGTTGATGATAACCTTTTGCAACAAGACGAGATTTGCGACGTTCAACGGTACCATCGGCTAGTCGTTTGACGCGATATACCCACTTGCAATCAATAATATTCGCGTTAGGAGGCGGTGAAACAATGGAACAAGTCCCATTTTTCATAAGGGCATAATATTGCAAATCCATAGAAACACGCCATTTAGGATCTTCTCTCGCCTGAGAATAACAGGTAGACTCAAACAAATCATCAGTAATTTTAGCATAGCATGTTTCGAAACTAAAAAGACTTTCGGTTTAAAAATACCGACTTTTCCTCGTGTAACTATAGAATGGTCATTAATAATAGGTGGTCTCGACGTTGGAGCTGAATTTGCAGTGGCATCATGTGGTGCAGCAGTTGTAGTAGTCGGTGAGCCAGAACATGACTGTACAGTAGACCGGGGACAGCTAGAAATGTTGTCAGACACCATTGTAACAGACCCTTGGACTTCTGACGGTAAGCTGGACGGAATGGATGACTCGCCACTAGCGTCAGTTTGAGGTGGAAACTCTGTGAGTGGAGAACATGTTAACAATTCAGGAGGTGGGTCTGCTGTATTGTAAAATGGTGACATTCCATCAGGTGACGCAGCTAAAGACAATCCATCAGGTGACGCAGGTGAGGGAATAGCTGCACTGTCAGTTGCGGAAGCCGAAGATGAACCTGGTAATTGATGAAGACAGGAATCGCTCTTTAAACCACCCACTTTTACTTGACACAGTAGAAACTGTTATCCAAGTGAGATAATACAGCAGGAAAAATCTTGCAAAAAGAGGGTGAAGAGAATACCGGCAAGGGTGACTTTGGAGATGGTAGCTTCGCAGGGGTAACGGCAAATGGAAACTCTTCTTCAACAAAGACAACATCACGAGACCAATAAATACGACCCGTAGGTAATTAAGTGATGGCATTTGTAACCTTTACGATTGTCACTGTAGCCTAAGAAAACACAAGGAGAGGAGCGGGGTTCCAATTTTGTGCGGCCATAGGGACGAAGGTGAGGAAAATAAAGACAACCAAATGTACGCAACGATAAGTAATCAGGTACTCGATTAAAAAGAAACTCATAAGGGGATTTAGAACCAGTTGGAACTGAAGACACTCTATTCATAAGAAAAGTAGTTGTAAAGAAAGCATCTTACTAGAATGATAACGGAACAGATGCTAAAGAGAGTAATGTAAGACCACCTTCAACTACATAACGATGTCGTCGTTCTACTAACCCATTCTGCGATGATGTGTGAGGGCAAGAAAAACGATGAAGAGTACCATTCGATTTCAAAACTTTAGTAAATTTTCTATATTCACCACCATTATCAGACTGAAACACTTTTATTTTAGTGTTAAATAGATTCTCGACATGCTTAGAGAAATCAATAAAAATTTGTAATGCATCAGATTTAGCATGCATAGGAAAAATCCATGTAAAACGACTAAAGGCATCAACAAATAATATGTAATAACGATAACCTTTATTAAACTTGGAGCTAGTAATTGGTAGATGATGACGATTGACTACAGCTTGAACAGTACGAAGCATGGGATGTCCCAAACGTTGATGCCATGTCTGAATAGAAGCACGTTCTCCCACAAAAGCTTTAGGAGATACATATTGAAGCTTGTAGAGTCCATTATTTACCGTCCCCGAAGTGCTACCATCCCCGTAAAACGATCCTTAACAAGTCAAGAGTCACCAGAAAATTCAAAAATCACATCATTATCACGACAGAATTGAGAGATTGATAAGAGATTCTGAGACAGATGCGGAACGTGAAGGACATTAGATAGAACAAACTTATGAGTGGGAGTTTGTAAGATTGCATTGCCAGTATTAGAGATAGAGAGATTAGCACCACTAGCAGTTCGAACCTGATCAGGACCAGTATACTCACAATGAGTCTGAAGATTGCCCAAATTATTCATCATGTGATTAGTTGCACCACTGTCGGGCAGCCATTCATAGGTGTAAACAGGGTTTTGAGTTGCCATATATGCAGCACGAGGTCCTGAATACGAAGAATTATTTCTACCTCCTCTTTTGCCACCAGTCCTTTGTTGTGGACGCCGTGGAGGATGAAAGGTTTCATCAAATCGCATCCGACAATTTCGAGCATCATGAAAGAGTTTCTCACAAATCTGACAAATAATAGCTGGTGTTCCATTCCTGGTAAGAGGAACATCCCGTGTAATACTGGTCTTGGCAACATTAGCTTGATGAGGAGTAGGAAGTAATTTGTTTTGCGCGTCAACACGAAGATCATAAGCCAAAAGCATATATTCAAACTGATCGGTGGTAATCAAACTCATAGTCGTAATCAAAGAGCTAACAATACTCTCATAGGCCGAATCAAGACCTTTGAGAACATAATGGCAAAACTCAGAATCAGAAATTTCATGACCGCTAGTGATGGTGTGTCAAACCAACAAAGTTAATACTCCTACTTCACTAAATATGGATTAAGCACAGTAGCAAGAATAAGTTCGTTCCACAGAGAGAGATATGGTTTATCAGTTGTGTTGAAAACTTATGAGTAACCAGAGGGGGGGATTTTTGTTGTGCGAATAAAATAAAAACGAAACAAGTAAATAAAGATAGAATTCAGAGAGATGAAATACTGGTTAAGGGTTTCATCTTCAATCACCAAACATGTTCATCAATCGATCAAAGTTAACATTCAATCTTTCTCATACCAAGAGCCCTAGAGTACCCCATCGAGAGTATACTCCGGTAAATTCCTTATATCATTGCACACCATAACGATGAATGTGCAAATACTACTCAGAGAATAACTTGACGCAACGTGCAATCAAGTTCAACTCTCCAAGAGCTTTAGGTTCTATGAATTAGGCTAATCTATGCAATAGTAAAACTATTCAACATAGGTCAAGCTTCTACATATTATTTCTAAAAGCTATCACCACTTTCGAAATCATATTGTGCTACTTGTGACAGGATTCTTTGACTATTTCGTATCTCAAAACCCTAGTCTAGCTATAGATATACTTTCATATTCATTCAATTTGCAATTTAAACAAATAAGAGAGCAATCATATTGCAATACATCAATCATGCAATTATTAAACACAGTAGAACATGAACGACAAGAGATTTCATGAATAACAACAATTGACCAGCCAGATTGATTAATATGTTTGAGACATCCAATTACATCCCCAACCAATACGAAAATTAGCTACACATAACCATGGAGTTCATCTTGACAAATAAATTGAAAGAGATAATTGAATTAAACTGAAAGATTCAAATCAAACCCAATAGCTCTAGCAATTGTGGTAGTCCTTAAAGCTGCTGGTGGAGTGGTGAAGGTGGAACTGCAGGTGATATGGAAGTTGGTGATGGACGGCGTGATGACTGCAGCTGAACTTGAACTCCACGGAACTGTTGTAGCACTGCTGGTGGTGATGGTAGGAACCGGTGGTGATAATGGTGACTGTGGAGTGATGGTGGTAATGGTGGTGCAGGTGAGATAAAGTGCAGTATGGCTGTGATGTGAGCTGGTGGTGGTGGCTTGGAGAGGAGCAGAGAGCTCCTCTCTGTGGAAGTGCAAGGCGGTGGTGAGGCTGTTTTTGTGTGCGAGAGAGATAGATCCCCCTGTTAGGTCTTCTTTCCTTCTTTTATATACTTCATAGCCGACTTCAGAACCCAGCTTTCAATCCCACGGAAACACTCTTTCCTAAACCAATTCAATCTTCTAAAAAATACTTCTCAATCTGCACCATTAAGCCAATGTAGTCAACGACAGCAACGCAAACCCTTGCATGTTTTCTCGCTTCAAAACTCTTTCCAAATCAATGAGTAATCGCACACAATCTTCCTGTCATTGGCCTCACAACCCCTGTCCTTGCGCACCAACTTAACCCAAAACTGGACCATAACCACCGGTTCTAAGCCCTGATTTCTTCACTTCTGGTACTCGAATTGAGAACCTTCTTCCAACCCATTTTCCTGGACCCAGTTGGCTGTTGAATCGAGCCCTAAGACCCACCAGAATCGATGTCTAACAAATGCCAGACTTGGCAGTAAAACTAGTCTCCACAGAACATCAACCTGCTATGAACTTGGTCATTCAGGCATTTATCCAAACACCATAGGTGCGTTTTCTAGTTGCTGCAGTTGTGAGTTCTGTTGGTTTTCTCCTTAGCCACACTTTCTCCTTCCCTGCAACAGTGGTATCACACGCACATTCACACACACAATTCACAATAGGAACCATGCCCTGAAACTCTTCCATGGACGCAGTCCTTCTTTCCCTGTAATGTCTTCTCACACTCTGCCCATTTTTCTTCTTCTCCCTGTAATCTTCTCTGCCAGAACTGATGTTCAAACCAACCCCATTATTCTGTTCATTGTCTTCTGAATTCTCACTTGATTCTTGGTTGGAACCAACCATCGAACCATGATCTGAAATCTTGGCAGCATCGGCTTGTTTCTCTCCCTGTGAATCAAGCACAAACTGAACCCCCAAAACAAACTCGGACCACTGAACCCGTGCATCATATTTTCCTTGCCTCAATCTTTGGCAAAACGAGACCGCACCATGGTCTAGTCATTGACAGACTTGGCTGGAAATCCACTTGAGGACTTGGCTGAAGTGCTGAACTGTGTTGCCTGGCTGAAACCGTCGAGTGTTGACTGGTTTAAATGAATATGGTGGCCCTGAGCATAATGTACGCGGTGCTTCAGAAAATTCTTATTAGAACTCCATTGGCTGCCCCAGAACTGTATTTGGCTGCCTGCAGTGCTGCTTGCATCTGGTTGCCCCTTAACGCTGACTATCCCTTAGCAATGACTGGACTCCAATTAGCACTTGTACAGGAAATGACTATTTGCCCCTTTTTTTTCCATATGATTCCAAAACACCTACAAAATGCAAAAGAAGTGTAAAACGCAACTAATACAACAATTATAGCAAAGAAAGCATAATCCATGAATACTTTAGAGAGGTGTTTTAGACACCTATCAAATTCCCCCACACATAGACTTTGCTAGTCCGCGAGCAAAATAAAATAAATAAATTAAAAATACAACAACTCTGTGTCGTAGAGTCTACGATTGCGCTTAGCATGCACAATCCGCCTTTTAAACCACTGAGCGTCCCCAGTGGACGAGTGAAGTCTCGTGAGGGCTTACTTACTAGAGATATACCCACAAAACCTTCAACCAATTTCTAAGCATTTCAATTTGTCAAGCCTGCAAACAATCTATAAAGAGTTTCCCCGCAATTACGGCGGTAGACAAACAAAACGTTTCACGCTATCTACAAGCCAATGTGTGAATATCAAGTTTAAAGAGAGCACCTTCCACACTAGTCTGACATTCGCCTCGACTCTGTCCTCACAGGTTAATCACTCAAACACACATAAAGCGAAATTTAGGGTAATCACACATGTATGCAAGCAAGGAATGAAGATAGATACTTACACACGATTGAAGGTAACGCTTATTTTCTTTTTCTGAGATCTCTTTCGAAAGGAATCTGATGATTCCTTGTGAAATCACCATAAAGAGGATGGGAACATCCCCTCATCTCTGTACCTTAGGAATACAACTCTCCAGGTGTGCCCAATAGAAACAACTCCGTCTTCAGCTCCAACTCTTGATGATAATAAATCCTTGAAACCTGAAGAACTTCAACAATTTCTATCCTTTGTCTTCGATCACTTGTTGTCTTGAGTCTTCTATTTGAATTTCTTCTTCTCCATGGCATTTATTAATAAAATAAAATACAAATAAAATAAAACACAAACACAGATTTTTTTCTTCTTTTTCTTTTTCTGTTTTTTTTTTCTTTTCGATTTTTTTCTTTCAAATAACAATAAACATGAACAAACTGAATGATACAAAATTAAAACAAAACTCTACTTGCCATAGGAGAAGGTCTTCTGCACTTGAATCTTCACAACTTTGGTATTGTCTTGGTCACACAAATTCTTCAAAAAATTAACATCTCGATTTTCTGCTCAGAAAAGTGTCAAGTTCAGTTGACAATTAATGTTGAGTTTGTCAGCTGAACTTCTCTTGTAGACACCTTTCTTTCTTATTATCTCACTCTGAATATATATATATTTTTTTTTGTAGCCTGAACGTCTTCAACTCTTCATGTCTTCATTGATGTTGCTCCGCTTGTTGATGATGATGAGTTTCTATTGGGAGAGAGTTGTAATTCCTGCAAAGATGAGGCTAGTTCTGATGTCATCCTCATGGTGATAAGAAGTTAGTACATAAGAGATCAAAAAGTGCTGAAGTGGTGCGAGGTGGATAGCTCATCATTCTACCCGGAATTTGCGCAGATGAAACACTCAAGCATTTTTTAAAGGCTTTTTATGGCTCACCAATAGGTAGTCTCCACTAATGAACAAACATAGTGGTATAGTTACGCATCTTCACACATTAATTTTCACACATGGCTATGTTGAAACGTGACCCAATTTGTCATCTAAATTCAACAAATCAAGTGGCAGGGAAACTCAAATATCATACTACAGACTTTAACATCATAAATTGCTCAAAACTTGGAGGTTTTCGAAAACAATGCAATATTTTTGAAAAAAAAACATTTTTGAAAAAAACGGGTACCAAATGCACTTTAACCTCTCCCCCACACTTAAACTTCACATTGTCCTCAATGTGAATTGACTCATCCAATGTAAAAAGTAAGAGGGAGTTTCCTAATGATGCAAAGAAAATAAAACAAAAGGATAGAGATACAATTACAACTTATGGGTTGCCTCCCATGCAGCGCTTAGTTTAAAGTCCTCAGCCCGACTTGCAAGATTGATTCCCCATACACCAATAATCTGAAAATCTGGGGATCCGTCCAAACGACAATCTGCAATTCTAGTAACAACCTCACAAAGACATTAGCATAACATCTGAATAGTGAAGCTATCAATTGATGAAAGTCTCCCCCACACTTGAACTTTTCTCCACTTGGAAGTGGATATAAAACATAAAATAAGGGAACTTCTTCGGGTTCCTCCCGGTGAACATGCTCAATTCTGGAATCAAGCATGTGTAATGGTGTATACTTGGAAGCAAAATAATCCATAAGAACATTAGAAGCACAAATATCCAATCCTAGGTGAGGTTTTTTCTTAAAAGTTGTGGAAACAACTCTTTGAGAAACTACTTCAACTAGGGGAGGAGGATCATAAGAAATAGAATCATGTATAGGATTAGACAAACCTTCTACAGTTTCTTGTAGTACGGGATCCTCAGTATTTTGAAAACAATCTAATGAACTATTTACCTCAAGTGTATCGTGATCCTCAACCAAACTTTTCAAAAACCATTCTTCATCAGTTTCTGCCTCAACTGAAATCTCAGCTTTAACGTCTTCATCATGGTCCATGGAAATCTCAATTGGTTCATCAACGATATCTTTCAATTCAGTTTCATTCTCAATCATTCTTTCATCATCCTCATCATCAGAATCATCATTGACATAATGTGGATCAGCACAACGTCGTCGAAGTTCTGCATGTATGATGCTACTAATCTCCTCGACAATTTCTTCTGGTGCTCCATCATCTTCCAGCTTATATAGTTTTTTCGAGAGTTTTCTTACGTTTACACGTTTCCCAACATTACTCACAACAGAATCCTGAGAACACAACTCTTCCCGTTGAATGGGCGAATGATCATAAATACGATCAGGAGTTGGTTCAGGTATCCTGTAATAAGATTCGGTTGGTGTAACGTTCTCTCTATTACGTTCAAGCGGTTCTAGTACACGTCGCATATCCTGGAATCCATCTAGAATCTGCATACAACTAGAATTAAACGAGTCAGAAGAATAACCGTCCAACCGTCCTTGTGGTTGTTCACTTACATACCCACCCGAAGGTTGATATGTCTGAGAATAACCAACAGGTTCC
>JAJJMA010257912.1:0-16155 GCA_023529015.1 Papaver nudicaule | reverse complement strand
TGTTTCCATCCAGAACTTCCATTTATAGTCAGCGGTTCTTAGGATGATGCTTCTAGGATATGGTATGCAAGATATTATAGTAAGAAACATAAAAGGAGGAAACTTGGAGCTACTCTTGAATCCTGTAAGTAACCCACCACCGCGTTTGCTGTTTGTTTCCATCCTGAACTTCCAATTATAATCGCCGGTTCTGATGATGGTACTGTTAGGATATGGCATGCAAGATATTACAACTAGTAACAAAAAGGAGGAAACGTGGAGCTACTCTTGATTTCTGTAAGTAACTCTTACCACCATTTTTTTTTTTTTTAATTGTATATGCTTTAGTTCCAAATTTAGTCCATATATTATGTTGTTTCTTACTAAAACTGCTTTTGGGGGGTTTGTTTTTCAGCTGATGAAATTCAGTTGAAGAGACAGAGAGTTGAAACTACAGATAAGACTGATGATCAGTTGAAGAAATGTTGTCCTGAAGAAAAAGTGAGATCTTCGGGAGAAGGAATGTGAAATTAAATTGGAGGAAATTCTGAGGGTCCGTAAAAAAAAGTGCGTTGAACTGCTGGTGTAGCTTGAGGAAAAGAGAATTGAATGTATTGGGTTCCAGGAAAGTTAACTGAATTGGAGTTTATGGAGATTGCTGCTAAAGAGGTCTTGAAGGAGTTCAAGAGGAGACTAGAAAGAAAAAGATACATAGAACAAATGGTTTGGGGCAAAAAGGAAGAGAGATAATGTGGAAGAGTCCCTTACTTGGAGTGGAACCTGAAAAAAGATTGGAAAAGATACGCAAGATGAGAAAAAATATAAACATCATCAAGTGGAAGATGAAATTGCCGAATGCCCTGCTATGAGCATTTCTTCTGAAAGTCCTTGGAGCAATGAGGAGGTCAGAATTCTGAAGATGAGAATGGTAGGGTGGAATTGGTTTGCTCAGATAGTGATGATGAAAGTGCTGGTGAAGCTTCTAAGGAAAGTTTTGATTATTCAAAAGTGATTCAGAATCCCTTGGTGAAGTTATGGACAGGACGGCGATGAATTACAAGGAACAATGGAAAATATATGAAATGAGAATTTGAGGCTGATATGCTTTCTTCTTTTGAAGAGGACCCTGAGCTATGTTTGAAAACTGTTTGTGCTCTCTATTGCCAGCAAACTGTCGAAGAAAAATCTTCAAATGGAATTTTTCATAACCTTAATGCACAGGTATACTGAAGAATGCCCGACACCTTTCCTTCATTTCTTTATAATTGGAAACTGGATGCATACAATCTGAATAATCTTTTTACTATTAGATGGGCCCAGATGGTTAAATTATATGTTGGTACTTATTGTTCCTATTGCAGTTGCTTATATTTGACACGTGTTAAGTGGGTGAAAAGTTGAAAGTTAATCTGTTTTCATATACTTTCTAACTCTGGTATCCTCATTCTTTGAGTGAAAGGTTGTTCAGGAGGAATGATCACTGCACATCACATGGTGTCAGTACCCTTACCAATAAAATATCTTATTTACCTACCGACAGAGAAAGAAAAAGAAAAACTGAGTGCATTGTTATCTTTTAACTTCCCTTGCTGTATTAGATCTAGATTACATTTGTAACTTCTCATGGTTTTTCAGTTTCAGTTATGTTTCTTATTGATGGTTATTCTATCTCAACTGGATTAAAAATTTGGCAGAGTTTCTCATGGAAGGGGATCACAAAGGTGATCTAAAGAAGTCTGTCTAGGAGTTGGAGGCATTCACCCCCAAAGCGCTAGAAGACTGCTATAGGCTAGCTAGCAGTTACTCGGATCAGTTATTTAGTATTTACAAGGGCAAACAAGATCCTTTTTTTCTTCCTTCTTCAACTGCGAGCCATTTAGGTAACTGCTTTTTTATAGGATGTTGCATAAGTTCTTACTTTATTTTGAAAGCATTACGATCTTGATCTCCTTCGAGTTTTCTCCAATGCTATGCATATGAAAATTGTATTTTATGGATGAGCTTGTAAAGGATGTCCCTGTCAAGATGAATGCTTTGTTGGGTTCAATGGATCATTCCTATGCAGTCCCCATTAAACTAAAGGATACCATATTTTCGACATTTATATTTCTATCGTGTAGTTATATGATTGGTGGTGACTATATCTATCTAAAGCACACCCTCAATGTGTGTCTCACTTTCTTGTCATTTTTGCTTTTCTCATGCGCTTTCGCGTTTCTTTACAGTTTACAAATTCAGGCTAGTATCCTTATTGATATTCAGTGTTGTAACATACAAATTTATATGCCCGTACATACCTCTATCTCAACAATTTCTTATATCAATACCCATATTTTGGGAGTCGGTGTACTTTCTAAATATGAGTTTTAGTGATTTCATCGAAACTTTTGAACATCTATTGTTTGGGTGCTCTGTTGCCAGTTCTGTTTTGATGTTTAATTGCTAGCTCTGTTTCGATGCCGTCACTTTATCCAGCTATCGATAATTATCCTACCCTCAGATAACAACTATGTTTCATCTAGGCCAGCCAATGTACTTGTTGGGATATCTTGCGAACCGAAGTCGTGTGCATCTAATAGATAAGGAGATTCCTAGGGGGCATCTTAGGTGTGTGCTTATTTACCTGTTTCATCAATCACATTATGTGTGCTATATCTGGGAATAGTCTTCTAGTCCTCCTACAAGCCCTTTTACTTGAACTTTACAACATATAGTTGTTGTTGGTGACAAAAATAGTCAGCTACCACATGACATGTGTCTCCAGATTATTGCCTCTTGTGAGCTCCAACAGTCTGGAGAGAGTTCGTCTATATTCATTTTTAAATGTTCTCATGGTATTTTCTGTTGGTCTCAGATGGAGTATCTAGAGTTCATTTTTAAATGTTCTCATGGTATTTTCTGTTGGTCTCATGGAGTATCTAGAGTTCCAACCCCGACCACGATGAATGTTTGAACAGATGTTAATGCAACAGCCCGAAATGTCATTCAATCATTGCATTAGGTTTTGTTTGTCACGATTTTTTTATGAAGTGCATGTCAAAATCTACTATTTTTGCGAATTGCCACAACCCTGAAAAAGATCTTTTTTCATTGACTGAGTTACTTTAGTGTCAGGAAACTTGATATTGATTTTGACAAAGAATGTAATTGCACATTGTCCGTCCACTTTATAGAACCACTATTCATCACAATTTTCAGCTTTGCTTCTGCAAATTCCTTGGCTATGTGTTTTTGTTCTTATGTTTGATTATATTTCTAGTGTGGCTCGTTTCATGGGATCTCGAGAAATGTTGGAAGATGTATTGGAAGTGGCTACAGATCCTAAGTATAGATTCAATTTAGCTATACAACTTGGAAGACTAGAGGTTGCAAAGGTAAGATACATTATCATGTGAATAAGATGGAATATAAACCTCCAAATCGCTGCTCAGTTTCTAAGTTCTCATTTGGTACAATTGTACCCTTGCATCATTTGATTTGTTTTCTTCTCTTCGGCGGTGCTTTTGTCACCAGTATGAAATAATGATGGTATTTCTTTCTGTGTAGGCAATAGTCACAGAAGTAAAGGGTGAATCCAAATGAAAGCAATTGGGAGAACTAGATTCGATTTAGCTATACAGCTTGGAAGATTAGTGGTTGCAAAGGTAAGATACGTTATCATATGAATAGGATGAAATATAAGCCTCCAAATCGCTGCTCAGTTTCTTAGTTCTCTCTTGGTACAATTGTACCCCTGCATCATTTGGTTTGCTTTTTCCTTTTCGGTGTTGTTTTTTACACCAGTATCATATCATGATGGTATTTCTTTCCATGCAGGCAATAGTCGCAGAAATAAAGGGTGAATCCATTCCAAATAGAAGCAATTGGGAACTAACAGTGTCCAGTGGAAAGGTGTTGCACTGTGCTCTTTTGGCATCTTACCTTTTTCCTTCTCGCAACATGCTTTTACCCAAGATTTGTTTTCCTCTATTTTGTTTTTAACCATGTAGACTCATTTAATGTTCCTCGCATGTTTTAGTATTATTGACTGCTAACTTTTGTGGTACAGTTAGAAATGGCTGAAGAATGCTTGCAAAGTGCAAAGGATGTCAGTGGATTGTAGCTTATATACTCTTCACTTGGAGATTCTGAAGGAGTGCAAGAATCCAAATCTCTTGCGAAAGAGCAGGGGAAGAACAATGTTGCTTTCCTCTGTTTATTCATGCTAGGAAAAGTGGAAGAGTGGCTCCAATTATTGGTGGATAGGTAATTTTCAATCACCTTTTGTAAGATTCTGCTCTTAGAAAGCTTATAGTCGTTCCTACATGGCTACATTTTATGCAAATTGTCCAGATATACTTGAGAGTGATCTCTGTTCAAAGATTAATGGCTAATACGTAAAAGATTAATACTCTGACTGTGTCTTTTCCTGCAGCGACCGGACACCTGAAGCTTCTTTGATGGCGCAGTCTAAGCAAGGTCTCAGAGATAGTGGTACGCTGCATTGATATCTGCTTGAAGTAGAAGATTGAAGGTATACATTCTTAAGTAGCGCCTTTACCGTTGGATAAAATTTATGAACCGAATGCCTTGCTTTTGTTATCTGCTATATAATTAACATGTGTTTTCCATTCTATTTTTCTCCCAGAAACTTCTTAAGGACTAGATTTGATTGAATTTCCTCTGTGCATGAAATGACTTTTCACAGGTAAACCAGAAACCTGCAGGGTATTTAGCTTGGATTCCCATTCGAAAGGAGTAAATTCCGTTGATTACTACAGTGGGGGTGATAAGCTGTACCTAATCACTGGTTCTGATGATCATATGTAAGGTCTTCCATCTTATTGTATCTATGCTGGTAACTTAGTACTTAACTTGTATGTCATGTACATATAGTCAATAATCCTTCTGCCAAATTTGTTGTTGGAACAACAGGTGTGGGATTACTAATCAAAAAGTTGCATTCAAACACTTGAAGGACACACACCACAATGTTTGCTGTTTGTTTCCATCCTGAACTTCCAATTATAATCGCCGGTTCTGAGGATGGTACTGTTAGGATATGGCATGCAAGATATTACAACTAGAAACAAATAAGGAGGAAACTTGGAGCTACTCTTGATTCCTGTAAGTAACTCTTACTACCATTTTTCCCTGTTTCTGTTTTTTTTTTTCTTTTTTTTCTTTAAAAAAAAATTGTATATGCTTAAATCATCAATTAGTTCCAAATATGTGTAGAAACAGAGAGAGATTTGAGTGAAAGGGTTAGTTTGCACCCATGGGAGAATTTCCCTTGTATACACACTTAGGTAAGAACTAGATATATTGAACCCAGATTTAGGGTTAGGTATAAAAATATCTAGAGACACTATTCCTAACACTAACACTAACTGTACGGTGTCTTAACCATGAAAACTATTCAAACACTCCTCTCAAGATGGTGTGTGAATATCTCACATACCCAGCTTGTCAAGGAAATAGTTGAATGGTCTACTAGGAAATCCTTTCGTCGGAATATCTGCTATCTGGTTTTCAGTTCTTACAAAGGGAATAGTGATAATTTCCTCGTTCAATTTCTCTTTGATGAAATGTCTGTCCACTTCCACATGCTTGGTTCAATCATGTTGGACTAGACTGTGAGCAATGCTGATGGCGGTCTTGTTGTCGCAGTATAACTTCATAGGACTTGTAAGGTTGAATCCGATCTCTGTTAGCAGAATTCTCAACCACAATGTCTCACAGATTCCTTGAGCTATAGTTCTAAACTCCGCTTCCGCACTAGACGTAGCTACCACTGATTGTTCCTTGCTGCGCCAAGTTTCCTAGTTTCCTCCCACAAGAACAATAGCCAGAGGTAGAATTGCGGTCAATCATTGAACCTGCCCAATCGGCATCAGTGTATGCCTCAACTTTCACATGATTATTCTTCGAGAATAACAATCATTTTCCTGGTGCAATCTCTAGATAGTGAAGAATTTGATGCACTGCATCCATGTGTGAGACAAGTAGATTAGTTTTCCCACTAACCTCTGATACCTGTCCTTGTAAACTGGTATGTTGTTGGTGTCTTCTTCAATTGGTCTACAACTCAGCATTCCTGTTCGGTCAGAAGATCCAACACATATTTCTTTTGCGAGATGAATATTCTTTCCTTCGATCTTGCCACTTCAATTCCTAAAAAATAACGCAAGTCTCCTAGGTCCTTCATCTCACATTCCGTAGCCAAGTAAGATTTCAGCTTCCGCGTTTCGCATGCTGATTTTTTCATTGCGTGAATGTTTGATAAACAAGGTATGGTCTGCCTGACGTTGATGATATCCACATCTCAACATACTTTGGGTGAACCTGCCAAACCAGGCTCTTGGAGATTGCTTCAATCCATATAACTGATATAAGGATTTCTTCAGCCACACTTTCCCTTCATTACACTAGCATGTTGAAACCCTGGAGCAATGTCCATGTACACTTCTTCCAAATCACCTTCAAAGAACGCATTCTTCACATCGAGTTGGTGAAGAGGCCATTCTTTGTTTGCTGCTACAGATAGCAAGACACGAATGGTATTCGTCTTTGCGACAGGTGCAAAGGTTTCTTGATAGTCGATTCCATAAGTCTGAGTGTAGCCCTTGGCTACCAATCTTGCTTTACGTTTTTCAGTTTGTCCATCAGACCTGAACTTCACAGTGAACACTCATTTACAACCAACTGTCTTCTCCCCTTCGGTAGCTTGACCACATCCCATAGCTAGACCACATCCCAGGAGTTCTTTTGAAGAGGACCCTGAGCTATGTTTGAAAGCTGTTTGTGCTCTCTATTGCCAGCAAACCGTCGAAGAAAATTCCGCAAATGGATTTTTCCATAACTTTAATGCACAGGTATACTGAAGAATGCCCGACACCTTTCCTTGATTTCTTCATTGTTGGAAACTGGATGCATACAATCTAAATAATCTTTTTACTATTAGGTGGGCCCTGTTGGCTAAATTATATGTTGTTATTGTTCCTATTGCAGTTGCGTTGCATATATTTGACACGTGTGGGGTAAAATATTGAAAGTTAATTTGTTTTCATATACTTTCTAACTCTGCTATCCTTAATCTTCGAGTGAAAGGTTGTTCAAGAGGAATGATCAGTGCAAATCGCATGGTGTCACTACCATATCAATAAAATATCTTATTTACCTACTGTCAGAGAAAAAAGAAGAGAACTGAGTGCATTGTTATCTTTTAACTTCCCTTGCTGTATAAATTTCAACTATCAGGTTTTCCCTAGCACAATCTTTTTAAGGAAAACAAAAGCTTCTTGGATTGAATTGTAGATCTAGATTCCATTTGTAACTTCTCATGGTTTTTCAGTTTCAGTTGCTTTCTCATGGAAGGGGACGGGAAAGGTAGTCTGAAGAAGTCTGTGAAGGAGTTGGAGGCATGCACCCCAAAAGCTCTAAAAGACTGCTATCTGCTAGCTAGTAGCTTCTCGAAGCAGTTATTTAGTATTTACAAGGGCAAACAAGATCCTTTCTTTCTTCCCACTTCAGCTGCGAGCCATTGAGGTAACTGCTTATTTATTGGATGTTGCATAAGTTCTTCTTTATTTTGAAAGCATTGCGATCTTGACCTCCTTTTAGTTTTCTCGGGTGCCATGCTTATGAAAATGGAATTTTACTTGGTCCACAGAAATTATCCACATGTGTCTACGTATGTTGTCTAACGGTTAATTATCACTGCCTTATACATGTGTGACTGGCAAGTTTCCATGGCTAAACTTGTAAAGGATGTCCCAGTCTGGATGAATCCTTTGATGGGTTCAATGGATCATTCTTATGCAGTCCCCATTAAACTAAAGGGTACCCTATTTTCGACATTTATATTTCAATCATGTAGTTATATGGTTGGTGGTGACTTTATATATCTACAACACACCTTAATGCGTGTCTCACTTTCTTGTCATTTTTTCTTTTCTCATGCACCTTCGAGTTTCTTTACAGTTTACACTTGCACTCATACAAGAGTCCTTATTCCCAACCAGTGTTGTCACATACAAATTTAACATTTACCGTATCTGTATGTGCCCTTACTTGCCACTATCTCAATAACTTCTTAATACCCATCTTTTTGGGGAGTTCACATACTCTCTAAAGATGGGTTTTATTGATTTTATTGAAACTCTGGGCCGTCTCTGAGATTTAGACGACCCTGGGCAGAAAGAGTTCGGAGTGCCTCTTGATGCAATTTTTTCTTAAGCATACACATATTATATATCTTTCCTTTTATATAATGAGTTTCCATTTCGGCTGGTATGACCTTTTTAGTATGCATATCGACACTATAGAAACTCTAGCATTTGGTTCCTCCACGGATGAATGAATCAGTATTGCTCTTAGCAGTTTTTTTTCCCCTAGATTAATGCATTCAGTAATTCTAAAATTGAGAATGCAATTTCTGTTCAATTTAATGAAGATTGGGAAATGTGAACTGAAAGGAGGAAGACAAACATGGATGAGAAGATGTTATTACTGAACTGATTATAAATAAGTAATCTAAGTCGATAGAATAAAAAGGGCTTGTAACCGATTGTGCTTCTATTTAGCAAACTCACAAGACCAAAATTTTTTTTATTTTTTTTTGGCTGCCCTGTGCTGGAGCACATCTTGCCACCCTCCAGAACCGGGTATACTGTTCAGTTGCTCTGTTGCCAGTTCTGTTTTAATGTTCTGTTTCTAGCTCTGGTTGGATGCGTCACTTTATCCTATAATGGATGATAATTCTACCCTTTCGTTCATTACTAATCATTTTTTCTTTTGGTCTGACGGTAACTATGCAAGTGATTTGACTATAGGGGCACCTACTAATTGCTGGACAATTTGGATAGAAACATGTAATAGGATCTTTAATTGGGTGGAAATTTAAAGAGTGTTTTCAAATTCGACTTGAGACTGATATTTTTAGATTGGAATGATAGTGGTAGTAATGAGAGTAAGGAGCCTTTTCGCCTGATATCCTTTAGTTAGCATTCAGTGTTGTGACATACAAATATAACATTTATTGTAGCTGTATATGCCTTACATGCCTCCTGCATCAATGCCACTCTCAAGAATTTCTTAAGACCCATATTTTGGGGAGTTGGCATACTCTCTAACTCTAACTATGAGTTTTACTGAATTTATTGAAATTATTGAACATCTACTTTTTGGATGCCCTGTTGTTAGTTCTGTTTCACGATGATCAATAAAAACTGTCGCAGGGGAAATGGAGTCGGCGTCAACAACTTAGCAGAAATAGTTTAGTGGGCACAAGAGATGTCTCTACCAAACTGCCGCATACAAGGAAATGTCAGATGCATCATGCTCATTTTGAGTGGGTGAGTTCCTAACTTGTTTTGGTTCGCTAAACATTCAAGCGAGGAAGAAAAAAAAAAGAAGGTAAATGTCCTTTTGTAATATATGGTGGAACTCTTTCCCTGATTATGTCAAACTTCTCCCAGAACGACTCCTTGGACATGCCTAAAAGTGAAGAAATTGCAATTTTATCCTTGTTAATGAGACCCTTGGAGAAGAAAGCCTGGGTATAATCTTCTTCTCCAAGCTATAACTCAAAATAATTGGGGATCTGGATAATACCCTTTCGTTCTTTACTCATCAGTTTATTTTTTGGTCTGACGGTAAAAATGCAAGTGATTGGACTATAGGGGCAGCTACTAATTGCTGGACAATTTGGAAAGAAACATGTTACAGATTGCTGAAATGAAAGTGATAGCAAAGAGAGTAGGGAGGGAGCCTGTTAGCCTGATAGCTTGTTAAGTGTTATCCTTTAATTAGCATTCAGTTTTGTGACATACACATTTAATATTTATTGTAGCTGTATATGCCCTTGCATGCCACCGTCTCAACAATTTCTTAAGACCCATATTTTGGGGAGTTGGCATACTCTCTAACTCTTGACGATGAGTTTTAGTGACTTGAACATCTACTTTTTGGATGCCCTGTTGCTAGTTCTGTTTGGATTAATTTCGCGTTGATCAAAACTGTTGCAGGGGAAATGGAGTTGGCATCAAAAACTTTGCAGAAGTGAAGTACTGTAGTGGGCGCAAGAGATGTCTCTAACAAACTGCCGCATATAAGGAAATGGCAGATGCATCATGCTCATATCGAGTGGGTGAGCTCCTAACTTGTTTTGATTCACTAAAAATTGAAGTGAGGAAGAAGAAAAAAAAGGTAAATGTCCTTTTGTAATATATGGTGGAACTCTTTCCCTGATTATGACAAACTTCTCCCAGAACGACTCCTTGGACATGCCTAAAAGTGAAGAAATGGCAATTTTATCCTTGTTAATGAGACCCTTAGACTAAAATTCGGTAAGCAGAGAGCCTGGGTATAATCTTCTTCTCCAACCTATAACCCAAAATAATTGGGGATCTGGCAACAAGCAATGAACTAAACCCCATTTGATTCACAGGGCGGGTTAAAATCTTTGCATGACTTACAAGCCAACTAGACATCCTGGCGAAGAATGCTTATTTTATCCACACCAATGTTGGCTATGGTCTGACAGCTTTGGTTCCATCTGTATACTCAGCTGGTTGCTCTAATATAGCATGTGGTACTGCCCAATTAGATGATGCCAAAAAAATTGCAGCTCAAGCAGATGCCACTGTTGTGATAGTTGGAACTGATCAATCGATTGAGACTGAGAGTTGAGACTGAGAGTTGGGACAGGGTTGATCTTCACCTTCCGGGTCAACAACCTCTTCTTGTCTCAGAGATTGCAAAAGTGTCTAAAGGACCTGTAATTCTGGTTATCATGTCTGAAGGCTCGATGGATATAGCATTCGCCAAAGATGATGCTAAAATTTCAAGCATCCTATAGGTTGGGTTCCCTGGCGAAGCCGGTGGCGCTGCCATAGCAGATGTTATTTTTGGTGCCTACAATCCAAGAAAGTTAGTCAATCTTATTCATTAACATATCTGACATGTGATTCAATTCTAAAAAAAAAAGGCTAATTCAGTTCTCCTCATAGGCGGAAGACTACCGATGACATGGTATCCTCAGGCATTTGCAGATAAGGTCCCTATGACCAACATGACCGGTTATCCTGGTCGTAGCTATCGTTTTTACACCGGCGACGTTGTCTATGCATTTGGGGACGGCCTAAGCTACACAACATTCCATCACCGGCTTGTGAGAGCACCTAAATTAGTCTCAATTCCACTAGAAGAAAAACACATATGCCATTCAAGCGACTGCAAATCCATTGATGTACTCTCCGAAAGCATTTGCCAGAACTTGGTCATTGACATTCATTTGAGAGTTAAAAACGGGGGACGAATGAGCGGAAGTCACACGGTCCTCATGTTTTCTACACCTCCAGGTGTGCATAGCTCTCCAGTGAAAAAGCTGTTAGGATTTGAGAAAGTATTCCTAGAGAGTCAGATGGTGCACACAGTGAAATTCAAGTTCGATGTTTGCAAAGATTTTAGTGTATTTGATGAACTTGGAAACAAGAAAGTGGGCTTGGGTGAACATATTCTTCATGTTGGTAATTTCTGATTGGAGATCAACTCTTGAAAGCCTTTCGCTGTGAAAGGCGCAATTGATAAGTGTAATATTTGAGAGGTTGCAACAGTTTTCTCAATTGTTATAAGGCCATGTTTTCAATGCTAATGCTTATCGTTGGAACAGAGGAAATGTGCAGAACCAATGGCACTGGGCAAGCAATAACCCTTGGGATTACCGAGGCAAACCTTAAAATAACATCAAATAAAGAACTAACTCAATTAATACGGGGACGGAGGAGTATTAAATGCACCTTCATCGGCTTTTACACACATGTCAAATATTTACTTCAGCTAATAACGTTTTCTTTTTTCCGTTCATATCGTTATCATGTATGGGTACGGGTTTCGGACCAACTTTACCGACCCTTTTAGAAATAACAAGAGAGAAGATTTTACTCAAGTTTCCCTACTTTTGCAGTGGATTGTAATACATCCTGTTGAAGCTTGTGCTGAAAGCATGAGGTTCTTTTACCAATGTTGTATATTCGACTTTGTAGTTTGTATCCAGAATCTCAATGTTATGAAGTGATTCTCATGATTAAAAATTGTCACTGCTCCCAATGGCTAATATACAAGCCTAGTTCTTTTTGTATGTTCTTCTGGAAACACAAACCTAGTATATTCGGTAGTTTTTTTAAGCCGTCGAAAATAACAAAAAAAAATTCAAAAAAAAATTCTTCAAGTTTTTGTACCCAAAATCAAGTATGTTCGATAACTAAAGCAAAATCTGAACTGCCGAATATAACTTGAACTATAAAAAAAGAAATCCTAGAAATTTGTCTAAGGCAAAATCTGAACTACCGAATATAACTCGAACTATAAGAAATTCAAAAATCCTATAAATTTGCCTAAAGCAACCGACTGATACTTACCTAATTGAATACCTAATTGAAACCATTGGTTGATTGTTAAGAGCTTCTTATTGATGCAATGAAATTTTAGATTTTGTAAGAGAACTAGAGAAGGGAATGAATTTTTGGGTTTAGGTTACAATTTTGTTAAGTCTTGAAGGGATTTATTTGCTTGGTTTAGCTTGATTTGGGTTTGATTAAATGTAATTACTAATTAGGTTAGCACTAATTACATGACCTGTCCCAAATTATGCCAGTTTATAAAAACAAAGTCCATTTAATCTTTTAGCACACGTACAAACGTGTGTTGTCTTGTTCGTCGTTTGTTTGTTGTTGAATTGTTATAATAATGTATGGACCAATACAGGAAGCCGTACAAACGTCTCAGCAGGGGTTGGTTAACCCTGTCAGTGGGACAAAACTAACACGAAACAAATCCAAACAATTTAAAAATTCTGTTGCTGACAATGTATCATCATTTGCCCACTCTACACCTGCACACACACAAATGTATAAAGATTTGGGGTCCATTTTTCGCACCGTTAGATCAGGTCAGCACCAATTTATTATTATTTCTATTTTTTATTTTGTTTTCATTAAGAAGAGAATTTATTAGAGAAAAGAAAGAATGTACAAGAAGTAACAAGGTACAGTAACAATGGCAAACAAGTAGAGTAACAAATGTTATTTGTAGGTCTACGAATAAAACTATTTCGTACTTACGGGAGAATGTCGACCTTAGAAACTTGAACCAGTGTTATTTTCATTCGATTGTTGATCATTTAGATCACACAGACTACGACGTACGTGAACCAATTCAGGGTACACAAAAGTAGAAATTTATAAGCATTCATGGTTCACCATTCACAGTTCTTAGTTCATTCTGATCCATGTTCGCGGCCTGCTGTATGACAGTAAAAGAGAAAAATATTCAGATAGACAAAAAAGAGACACCATTGAAAATTGTTTGCTGAGAGCTAAACCACATGTAAGCACCATTGAAACTGCGTTTTCTTACCGACGGTTGGAGCCCGAAAAAAGCATCCTTGCCTGAGATGAACGATTCATCCTGTTGGACACATTAGAAATGTTAATGAAAGTCCAAATTAGGCAACTACCAGTGTCATTGTCTCTGAAGTATTACTAACCTTTATGAATTCCCATAAAGGTGAATCAGGGTTTACTATTACTATTAACATGACCTGAAGTAGAGCTGGGAATAGTGTTACTGTAATCATGTCTGCAGTACGTTGTGGTTCCTGCTACAACACAGATCGTGTCAGAACGAATAAAAGATAAATAGGCTAATATGAAAAATGAAGTAGCTCGATTAATGTGGGACAGAGGGAGTATAACAGTGTACAACACTTGAACATGTTCTCATATATATGCACCTGAGTCTTTGCAAATAGACCATAACAGAAAGACGCACATCCCCCGACTGCAAAACAAAAACAAAGCAATCCAACAAGGGAACCTCTTATTCTTGTATATGCAGAAGCGCGGGATATGTAACGAGGACAGGCCATGGAAACCATTCCAACCCCAACTCCTGCAAATAACTTGGCAACAAAGAGCAGGGCATCTTCATCGCTCACGTGTCCTTGGCCAATCCTGACATAGATTTCCGTCCCACCAGCGACGATTATCGAATCAGCAACATAGATCGTCGCACCCGGATGGCCATTCATCCACCAACCAATTGCTACCCCAAATACAGACCATATTACACTTGGCCCAAGAAAAACTTCCTGCCAATATACAATGATAATACTATGAGGATGTACTATTCGCTTGACATAGAATATCGTTGAGATCAGACTAGACTCCTCGTGTTAGTAAAGAGAATCAACACAAACTTACATTTAAAAGAGATTTAAAGTCATCTTGGATACAAAGAAGACGTATGATAGTCCCTGCAAATTCAGCTAGTTAGATCAAGATATATAGTCGAGTCCTCCCAACTATCATCATATTAAGCATCTTGAGTTGAACGATATAACTGTGTACTAATATATACTACCATACGTACCTGTATAGTAACCCAGAAAAGCTAATCCAACGCAAGTGCAAAGTGTGATGTACAACGTAAATGGATTTGCCCGAAGAATCTTCCAGGAGGATTCTTTCGATTCTTCTTTTGTTGAACTTTCCAGCATTTTGTGTATGTGGTTCCAGATATTATTTACTATGGTATGGTTGAAGACAAATAGAATGGGATTGATGATTATATATTTATTAGGGTTTAGCGTTTATAAGAGGGAAGGGATTACTTTGGATGGTTGTTATGGGGGCCCAGTTGTCGCTAATTAGGGCCCAACGCCCAAATCATGCCCTATTAAATTACTTAATTACGTCACACAGCTGCCTCAAACATTGGTTGCCTTAAATCACAAAAACCCATGACTTTGAATCATTAAGAAAAACCATGGCATATTGGCATGATTCTCAATAGAACGGATAACTGTGTTATTATGACTCCATAGAGACGAGTCTTTTTAGAGGATACTATAAACAAAATCTAACAATGATGCCTCTTATTTGTTCAAAGTTTAAAGAACGAGAAGAGAGGAAGAAGAAGTAAATAACCATAACTAGCGGATATTAGAAAGAGAACATTAATTAAATATTCCTATAATTTTAACCCCAAAAATTTAGCCTTATTCAACTTTATAAATACCCCTATCATAATTTCATTCCTAAAATACCCTTCCTTATATAATTTTTTCATTCTATTCTAGGTAGCATTTTTTTATTTCAAAAACACAAAAAATGTATGTACCACCACCTCCTACCATCGACACCATAACCAACACCACCTCCACTACCAACAACCACCACCTCCGCCGCCACCACCACAACGACCTCCTCTAACAACCGCCACCATCACCAACAACCGCCACCACGCCACGACCACCAACCACAACTACAACCTCCTCCAAAAACCGCCACCACCAACAACTACCACCTCCACCAACAACAACAACCACCACCTCTGCCACCACCACCACCACCACTGATGTACCTCCACCACAAACCACCACCTCTGTCAACAACCACCACCACCAACAACAAAAACCATCACCACCTTTCGCCGCCTCCAGCAACCACCTCCTCCATATCTACCTCCACTTGCACCACCAGATTTTGGTGTCTAGTTGCCAACTAGACACCATGATTGTATGAACAAGAATCCTTGTGCACTCCAGATTTTGGTGTCTAGTTGCAAACTAGACAACATTTTATGTGTCTAGTTGCCAACTAGACATCATGATTGTATGAACATGATTCCTGTGCACACCAGATTTTGGTGTCTAGTTGAAAACTAGACAACATTTTATGTGTCTAGTTGCCAACTAGACACCATGATTGTATGAAGAGAAATCCTTGTCCACACCAGATTTTGGTGTCTAGTTGCAAACTAGACAACATTTTATGTGTCTAGTTTCCAACTAGACTCCACATTTTGCCAATTTAACATACACGAATCAGTGAACCTAGCGTGAGTCGAACACGCATCTTCTGACATGGAGTCAGTCGTGCTACCATTGCACCACAGATTCATATATGAATTATATATGCATCAAAAGCTAATCATTTTATAGTTGATAGCCTATTCGGTTGAGGTCACTCTAGATTAGTGTAGAAGTTCTGCATAGCCTAGCTGAATTGAAACAGTAAGGGGTCTGAGGATTACAAGAAAAGACATACCTGACATTGCACCTCTACACCTGTGCAATTTTACAGTCGCTACGACGTCCTAAATTCAACATATATGTATAATTGAAACAGTAAA
>JAJJMA010257893.1:0-11997 GCA_023529015.1 Papaver nudicaule | reverse complement strand
ACACACGTCTAAGTTCTGGCTCAGCCCAGTACTTCCAGCGGAATCCAGATTTGACGAAATCTGACAGGCGCACGGTTCACGAACCGGTTTGCGTACCAGAAACTCGGAAATTCCCTGAGTTCGAGATGGCTATTTTATTCGCGTACCAGTACGTGAACCTGACGGTAGTCATCTTGCTGGTGTCGGATTTAGTGAAGATTCTCTTAGAATTTCACTCTGAGTCAAATTCCAAACTCCTTTATCTCTTAGATGGACTTGTGTAAAACATAAATTCTTTTGTGTTCCATCTAACGATCCTCAATGAGTCAATAAGATAAGATTATCTCTGGTCTGTTGGATTTCTATCTTGAAGTGTTTTTGAGCTAACAAAACACTTGGCAGATAATGATAAAAAGAATTCCAATTGAGATTAATCTCTATTACTTGGTTATCAAGTTTAGGGTTTCCCTAACTTGTGGGACAAGTAATTGATTTCTTTATTCCAAAGCAACCTATCTTATTGAGTGCTATAAATAGAGGTGTCTAGGGACAAATACCGCAAGCATCAAGCATACGTGAAGGTCCTTAGGGAAGGTAGCGTAAACTCTTTTCACTTCGGTGAATGCTTGTTGTGGTATAGTCATCCTCTATAGGTTGCAGCTCCTCTACGACTATAAAGACTTCTCTTTAGAGTTAGGAAGCACAGGTAGGAGATTGAAACCATCTTTGGTTGAAATCGGATTAACCTGTAACCTTGGCAACCTGATCACGTTCTTGTCTATTCTAAAGTCTGTCTCTTCTGATATACGGCTATTCAAGAACTGATACGTTACTCAACAAGGTTGGAAAGGTAGCAACGCACGGCTGCACTCGGTGTTGTAAGACCTAGTTAGCTCCAGTTATACAAGTTTCTTAAGTGATTCTTCGTGTATAACTGAGGTAAATACAAATTGGCATTGCTTACTTGGTTTGCGTGTCAGCCCCGATTTGTGAAGTAGATTTCCGTATGACCTGGATTTAACAATCCGATAGAGGACAGTTACACCATACGTCACCAATTAGGTTGAAAAACCAGTATTGCTGACATAAGCCTTTGGCATCGGTCAAAGCAACTCCTAGGCCTGTAAAGGACGTCAGCTGGGGGAATCAAGTGCGTGACGATCTGTGGGGGATCTAGAGACGTAAGGAAGGCGACAGTAGCCAATTCTCTTGGAGGCCTTGAGTTGGTCTCTGCTACATCCCAGACCGAAGTCTTATAGTAGGCTAGTGTTTGTAGTCAGTTTGTACTGGGCGGTGTTCAATCTGGACGAGGTCCCGAGGTTTTTCTGCAAGGCAGTTTCCTCGTTAAAAAAATCTCTGGTGTCTTGTGTGCTTTTACTTTCCGCATTATATTTCTGATAGTATAATTAAAGAACCAAGTAGTACGTTATTGCCTAACTGTAGAGTTGACTCCAAAGTACTCTTTGTCGAGGTTTAACAACTCCAGTTATAAGTTTGGATATTGATTTTTGAGATCGTCCAGACTTAAACCATAAGACTCACGAGCCAAAACGAAAAGTTGGTAGTATTTCGGTACCCCTCCTTTTTCAACACCACATGGGGGAGAGTTCTTAACTGAGCTTGCGCTTAATAACAAAACTTTTTGGGGAGCGTGGATGTGGGAATATTAGGAGAAAAGTGTGTCTATATTTCTCCAAAGATGAATCAACTTAGAGATCATCGTCCTGATTTCCTAGTTATGTCATCTTAAACTTGGTATGCGAGTACTTAGCTTAACCTATTCCACAGGTTTATGAAACC
The DNA here is from genome assembly GCA_023529015.1 of Papaver nudicaule. Taxonomy (NCBI): domain Eukaryota; kingdom Viridiplantae; phylum Streptophyta; class Magnoliopsida; order Ranunculales; family Papaveraceae; genus Papaver; species Papaver nudicaule. The sequence continues at coordinate 10,218 of JAJJMA010257893.1, read as the reverse complement.
CTAGTCTCAAACTACTTTGTCATATTTTTGTGACAAAATAGGGGGGGGGGGATACATATGGTTCTTGTTCTTGTGGTTCATAAACATAGGGGGAGAACATCATGTGCTTACTTATTGTACTTTTTCAAAGTATCAAGTAAGGGGGAGTAATTAAAGTTAAGAAGAAGCTTCGTATCAGGTATGAGTAGAATCACTTTGAAAGTTTTGATACACGGACTTTAAAGTTTGCTCAGATTCTTACTCTTTGCACAAATAACATGTGGGATTAGCATATTAACCCATGTAAGCTTGAGCGTACCTTTGTGGTTGTTTGAGCTGAATATGATGTAGGTGTTGTCTACAGATTTTTCAACAAGAGTTAAAAAGAACACATCAAGACTCAACGAAGAAGTTGAAGAATTCAAGAAATCAAGATACATCTGGTTAGTACTTAATTGTATATCTTTTGAATCCATATGGAAATTGGGTTTGTCACTAAAATTGACAAAGAAGGAGATTGTTAGGGCATTGTCCGGTCAAACCCACTAGCGTTGGTATGTCAAGCTAGTTGTCAGTTTTAGGTGTCAAAACTCAATCTTGATTTAGCCTACTAGAGTTTAGATTTCGGAATTGGGATATAAACAAAGTAGTAGAGACCTTGAAGACGAAGACTGTAAAGACAAAGAAGACATCAATTATTCTTCATCGACAAAAGGTTAGTAGGAGTTATGACTATTACTGAAATTCTTCTATTCTACTTATTTTATCTTTCGAAATAGTCGGCTACTTTAGTAGAGATACTAATAGCGATTGATATCGTGTTCTTGTCTGCATGACCATGTGTTAAGTTGGTATTAGTTCCCACGAATTCTAAGGTTACAAGAATGCATGAGATAGATTCGATATCATTTGTCCATATCAATTGCTTGCAAATCACTTGTAGGATATGGGCAAATCTAAAGGAGTACTCTTGAGCAAGAGTCCAGTGGATTATAGCTGAGGGCGTCTAACATGTCTAAGTACTGGCCCATCCCAGAACTTCCACCAGATCAAGTTAAACCTTAATTCTGACCTAAGGCGGTTCACGAACCGGTTCGTGAACAGTGACTTTGGATTTTCTCCTGAGTTCCAATGCATCAATTTGTACACGTACATGTACGTGAACCTCAGATTCGATGTATCTGGCCTGAATTCAGAAGGACGGTTTGCGAACCGTCCTAGGTGAATATTCTCTGGAATTTACACACGGGTTAAAGTCTGACTCCTTTATCTCTTAGTTGGACTTAGTTATCACGAAATATCTTCTGTGGTCCATCTAACGAATCTCAATGAGTCAATAAGATAAAAATTATCTCTGGTCTGTTGGATTTCTATCTTGAAGTGTTTTTGAGCTAACAAAACACTTGGCAGATAAATGTTTAATGAATTCCAATTGAGATAAATCTTTGTTCTATGAAGCACGGATACTTTAAAATGGGCGGCGTATCCGTATCGACGATGTATCTTGTTTGGATACTTGGGGATACTTGGAAATACGTATCAGACACTCCATTTTACGTATCTTTTTTTTTAATTACCAAACGGGTAGAGGGATATTTTGAGATACCTCTGGGATACTTGAGAGGGTATACTTGGAATATATTTACAACAGAATACAAATATTTATATAAAATTTGTAATTATCCAAATAATTATAATATAATATGGAGTATAGTATAATACAAGCGGTGCTTTTTGATGAAAATAATATTGATGAGTGAATGAAGTTTTAGCTAGTTTTTATTCATTTTTTTAAAATATTTTTAGGTATTATTAGGCTTTTTAGTTTATACCATTTATTTCATGTGTTTTTTATTCATTAAAATGTTATTGTTATATAAAATAATTTTAATATATATACGTATCCCGCGGTATCACGTATCCCCTTTTTTTTTAAAATTGACGAATCCCCGTATCGGTATCCCCGTATACGTGTCCCCGTATCAGTATCCGTGCTTCACAGTGACTTTGTTTACTTGGTTTGCAATTTAGGGTTTCCTAAACTTGTGGGACAATTAATTAGTTGCTTTATTCCTAAGCAACCTATCTTATTGAGTGATATAAATAGAGGGTTATGGGACGAATAACCGCAAGCATCAAGCATACATGAGATTTCTCTGTGGAATTGATCGTAAAATATTTTCACTTCGGTGAATGCTTGTTGTGGTATAGTCATCTTCTATTAGGTATCAGTTCCTCTGTGGGAATTACCTAACGACTATAAAGACTTCTCTTGAGAGTTGGGAAGCACAGGTAGGAGATTGAAACCTTAGTGGTTGAAATCGGAGTAACATGTAACCTTGGTAACCTGATCACGTTCTTGTCTATTCTACGGTCCTTCTCTTCTGATATCAGGCCATTCAAGAACTGATACGTTACACACAGGATTGAAAGGAAGCAACGCACGGCTGCACTCGGTGTTGTAAGACCTAGTTAGCTCCAGTTGTATAAGTTTCTTAAGTGATTCTTCGTTTACAACTGAGGTAGAGAAAAATTGGGCATAGTTTACTCGGTTTACTTGTCAGCCCCCGCTTGTAAGTAGATTTCCGTATGACCTGGAGTAATCCGAAGGAAGTCACTTTGTGTATGTCAAACTGATAGAGGACAGATCAAACATACAGTTGATAATTGAGGTTGCAAAGCCGGAATTATTGACACAAGCCTTTAACAACGGTTAAAGAAACTCCTAGGCCTGTAAAGGACGTCAGCTGGGGGAATCAAGTGCGTGACGATCTGTGGGGGATCTAGAGACGTAAGGAGTGCGACAATAGCCAATTCGCTTGGAGGGCTTGAGTTGGTCTCTGCTACATCCCAGAACGAAGTCTTATAGTAGGCTAGTGTTTGTAGAGACTTTATATTGTGCGGTGTTCAATCTTGACGAGGTCCCGAGGTTTTCTACAGGTTGTAGTTTCCTCGTTAAAAAAAATCTCTAGTGTCTTGTGTGCTTTACTTTCCGCATTATATTCTCTGAATATATATAATTAAAGCAAATACAAGAAGTACGTTATTAATAACCTGATCGTTGTCCCCAATCCATCCATTGGATTTACCAAGACCTTGTCTTGTGTCGGACTGATCCCTTGAGATCCAAACTCAGGTTATACAGATTTGGATATTGATTTTTGAGATCATCCAGATCTGACCATAAGACTCACGAACCCAAACGAAAAGTTGACAGTATTATGGCACCCCAGCTTTTTCAATTGGAATCAGAGTCGGTGAACACATAAAAGACATAACTGTCTGTGTTTATCGCGGCTTGTGAGTTATGGAACAAAGCATAAGAGCTTGTAACGTACCACCAAAGTTTGATGGCACAAACTACCTATGGTGGAAGACTCCAATGAGATCGTTTTTGCAAGCCCGTGATTTCAAAACTTGGGTTTATGTCGAAAAAGGATATACACCACCAGCTATTCTAGATGCTGAGGTATCTGTCCCCAAAGACATAGCGGATTACGATGACGTGAAAACTCTCGCCACTAAGCAAAAGTATGATGGGCTAAACGCTATCATCCATGTAGTAACACCTGATCTTTTCCATCACGTGGCCACATGTGAAACCTCGCAAGAGGCTTGGATTAGATTAAGGACTGTGTTCGAAGGGAATTCATCAGAAAAAGAAGCTAGACTTCAAAACCACATGTCTGACTGGGAGAACCTTCGAATGCTTGAGAATGATACCTTTGAAGAATTTAACCACAAATTGTCTGAGATAGTGAATGCCTGTCACACTTTAGGTAAAGCTATTCCGGAAAGGGACATTATGTGTAAAATTCTGAGGTCATTACCCTCAAGGTACGAATCAAAGAAACATGCCATCCAAGAAGTACACGGCTTAGACATAACAAGAAGTGACCTTGTTGCCAAGCTAAAAATCTTCGATCATGAGCAAAGTAACCCTAAAAACATCGTTTTAGAGCTACTGAAAAAACAAGGAAACTTGTAAGCGAAGAGTGTACTTCGAACACCAACTCCGGAAATCATAGTGGGGATGAATCTGAGGAAGAGTTATCTTTGATCACTCGCCAGTTTAGAGTTCTTTTAAAGAAGATAGGTAAGTGATTTATTAAGAAAGCCCCACCATCACCTCCTAAGCCTCATGACAGAGTCCCTCTCAAAGAAGGGAACAAAAGGGGGGATGATGATGATATGCCACAATGTTATAAATGCAAAGGATTTGACCACTTGGCTGAAGAATGTCCCAATCTGAGGAAATATACCGAAGGGAAAGCCTTTGCTGCTACACTTGATGATTCATCTGATACTTACAATTCAGATGATGAAGAAAGTGAAACTGCTTTAATTGCAGAGTGTGTCAATTCGGATAATGCGGGTGATTCCAAATCAGAATTTGAAACATGTCTCATCCCCATGGACATGACTTCAAGTGACACATCCTGCAAAGAAACAATCATTCATGTTAAGCACAACCAAAGTCTTGTTAAATGCAACTATTGTGCTAAAAAGGGACATGATTACAAGCAGTGTCATGTATACAGACGTAAAGTCAAGTATGCTAAGCAGCTACAGAAGAAAGCTGCTAGACTCATGAAAACAATGACATGGAAGCAAATAAGGATCGAAAACAATCAACCTCCTTAAGGGTAACACAAGGAGTTGGAAAATTCAAAAGAGTCAGAACTAAGAACGAAAAACCTAGTTCAGAGAGAGTTTTAGTACCTCACAAAGAGCATAACCATGCTCTACCCTCCTCGCACTAACTGCAAGAAGGGTTGGCATCTCATTCATTTCCCCTTGGAATGAGGTGTCATAGTGTGGTCGGGAAAATATCTTAGAGCCTTTTTCATTTTCTGTATCTGTGTGTAAGTAATTCATAACCCTCAATTAACACCTTTTTTCACCGTCACTGGACAAAAGTGTAATGTTGAGCCAAGCTATATGGAACTTATGATCATCAATAATCACATTGTCTAAACGAAAGGTTAAAATTATTACTGGGTATCTCTGAAAGTGAGACACATCAATGAAAGAACAAAATACACGTGTACAACGGTTCCCGAACTGTTACGCTTTCTCCGTATGATATTAGGGTAAATCTATATCGTATCTGGTAGTTGAGAGAATCCTTATCTCTTCGAAAATTCTTGGAAGAAATGTTTATAAAGAAATCAGAAGTCAATTCTTATTTCATTCTAAGCTTTTTAACATGGTAAAAGTCCTTGCAATTACTTCTCCAAGCAAGGATCCGATGTCAATTGACAAGGATACCATGAAACCAGATGATCCTTTGAAAGCAGCCAAAATCAAAGGAAAGAAACCCTGGTTGAAGAAGAAGAAGAAGAAATCTAAATCTGACAAGGATGAAAAACCTTCTTAGAAGAATCAAAGGATTGCATCCATTCTCAAAGAATACAGAGAAACAAAAAGAGAAGTAAGATCTCTTGGGGAAGTGTTTCTAAAAACTCTGGTCGTTCAACAAGCTCTTGTGAAACAACAAGAAGAGCTTATGAAAGAAGTTCATAAGGCATCTGTAAGTGAGCCTAAGGAATTCGATCTGGATATTCCTATGCCTATGGATGAAGAACAAGACATTGAGGAAATCAATAACTTCGTCATGACTTCTTTCAAATAGATTAGTTGATTCCTTGTGAGAACTTGTTCTTACTTTTGCCTAAGGAATATAAACTATATCTAAAAGTAGTTTGCCTTTTCATGCTTGAAAAAGCGGGGATACCGAGATACACCACCACCTTTTAGTTTTCATGAACCTAGTTGATTATGGTTATTTGAACGATCTCACAAATCAATATTCAAACAACAACCTGAGTATAGTTCAAAGAACCGAACCCTAACAAGAACGTAGTTCTCGTAGATCTCAATAGAGACGGATTCACTCAAAGGTTATGAATCAACAAACTTGCAATTACTTCTATTATATAGATCAGAGACAATATAATGCGGAAGGGAAAAGTAATGCAAGACACCAGAATTTTGTTAACGAGGAAACTGCAAACCTAGCAGAAAAACCCCGGGACCTCGTCCAGATGTGAACACCCTTAGTATGAACGGTATACAGACGCTAGCCTACTCTCAGACTTTGGACTGGACTGTATCGAGACTGAATTCGCCTTACAAGCAATTCAGCTACCAATGTTCTCATACGACTCTTGGCTCCCGCAGTAGCCTACGTACTTGATTCCCCTAGCTGACGTCCTTTACAGGCCTAGGAGTTGCTCCACTTCCCTTCTTTAAGACTAGCGCTACCCTGCCTCTAACAGGACGCCTAAAAGTATCCAAGTGATTAAACGAGAATACGATTGTGATTTCCTTTAGACTTAAAGTCAAGGTTAATGGAAATCGATATGTTGAATAGGGCTTATTGATCTAGCCTAAACAACTTTACCTCCGAACGCGTGACGAACTTAGTATGAAACCTAGTTCGTGAATTGCTTTTGGGAACTTCTAGGGTTTACGATACAAGATCTACCTTACGAAGTTTCTATCAAATCTTGGTCGTGATAAGATTGAAAGAATTCAATCGACCCAAGATACAGGATGGAATTTTACTTCCGACCTGTGCTTCACGATCCTCAAGTGAAGTCTTTTCAATAGTCGTAGTCCTAAAAGGACTTCGAGATGACGACCAACCTTTATGCAAATACACAGATGTGTAGAGGATTGAGATTGTATCTTGCAGAAGGTCGTCTATTTATAGTGATCATCAAGGGAGGCTTTGCTTAAAGTTTAAGAAACCTTGAGTAGGGCTCAAGCAAGTTCCGGAACTAGGAAAGTCCATAGCTTGAATACCCATTCTCAATCTTCTAAGAACTTTGGACTAAGCCAAAAGTTAAAGAAGACTCAACCTTGTTCGAAGGTTCGCGACTTCTGGTCCAATGCTTGTTTGGACATCGCTTTGCGACTTCTGGTCCAAATACTTAGTTTGAACATCGCTTGGATTAAGTTGTTGCACTAGTGGAAAATGGCTTGGTTAAGTCTGACTAGGGCTTAGATGAAAGTCTGCCATGAGCTAAATTAGTTATAGGGCCGCCGTAGCCAGTTGTATTTTGAGGAAAAATAAAAAAATTAGTCAGGGTCTGATGTTCATCTAGGGATATAATAGTAAAAAAACCAGCCTAAAATATGGTGTATGTATAAGACTGCCTAGGGAAACTTTTATGCTTCCACCCAATTCCCTCACCATTCTTTCTATCGCCATATATCCATCTAGATACACCACCTCATTGTTTTTCTTCCTATTCTTCTCTCTCTCGTTCTCTCGAACTCTCTCAGTCTGTCTCTTTACCGAAACCAAATCCAAAAATGAAAATCAATACAAATGAATACCAAAATCAAATCCAAATCCAAGAATCAGAATACAACCCTCATCGTTAAGCAGAGAGGAAAATCGTTGACAATATGAAAATTGGTTTTCAAAACCCTATCGATGGAGAAACAAAGGATAAAAATAGAGGATAAAGTTGTATAACATCTTTAACTATCTTTATAGTTTGATCTGATTCTTAGGGTTTTGATCTACAAGTACCTATCATCACGACGACGTAGATGAGTAAAATAGAAAAGGCAAAACCTTTATTCCATGTTTATGAGTCATTTTGTTTTTGAGATTTAAATCAATTTGTTTAGGTGATGTTTTTTTGTGATTTTTCCTGTTTTTTTAGTTTGTATTAATTTTCTGAGATCTAAATCAATTTACTTTATTTTTCGAGGCTAACAAAATATATTTGGTCTAGATCTGGAATTAGGGATTTGATTGGTTGGTTTTTGGATGTGTAGGTGAAGGGCAGGGGATCTAGAGAACTAATTTTAGAGTGAGATATTTTTGTTTGTTGAAGAAATTGTGAAGAAGCAAATTGATGCAACTGAAAAAAGGTATACAATCATGATTCGTATCCTGTTTAGATGCTATAGATTTTCTTTGTTCTTATTTGTTCATTTTCAATCAATTTGGGATTTGTTGCTCGAATCGGCTGTTTTTGGCTTTAAATTTGGGTTTATTTAATTTCTGTTTGTTTCTTCAACTTGGGTTTTAGGGTTATCTGATGATTTGATGTTTTAGGGACTGTGTTCATGTATCTCGTTCTTTCAACCAATCTCTTTCTTTTAATTTTTCCGTATAATTGTAGATTTTCCTAATTTGTTTCCTGATTTTTTTTTTCCAGATCTACTTTTCTTTTGAAGCTATGGAAATCAATCGGTTCTAAATATCATCTAGTTGAGTATAGATCTGTGTGGGTGACGGTTTATACTTAGCTCCTAGGTAACTTTGATGCTAATTGTTCAAACTCTTGTGTGGATCTTCTAAGGTTATTATCTCATGTCCCAATGGTCATCTCATTCTTGAGTGCCTAAAACCACTGAGATTCAAGTTTTATAGATGTATATTTTAATATGTTGAGTAATTCTTGTGCTGTCATAAGGTTCGTAGCTATCACGCCTTTTCTTTGTGGTAATGTTTCTATAGCTTATGTGAAATTTTCATATGCAGGAGCCTTTTGTGACTGTTGCCAAAGATACTATCACAGAGGCGCTCTAAAATTCATAGTTGGTACTAGTTCAGGATGATATTCCCCTAAACTCAACCTTTTAATTTAGTCTGTGAATGTGTTGTTTCTTACTCGTCCTTACATATCTTTTTGTGACCTGCAGATGTTAGAAATCATCATATTATGATTCATTGCAGACATGGAAAGGTATGGAACATGAGCCTTCAATAGGTGGTATTAGTTTTCTGATTAAGTTTCCTTTGCACATGAAACAACATCATAAGACGTGTTGTGTTATTGGTTGTTTGAAGAAAATGCAGAATTGTTGCTTGGCTGCTGTACTTGAAGAATACCAGCGATTTGCAGGTGTTAAAGCCAGGCAATGAAGTTCATTGAGAACTATGACACTTCACGCCTAAGCCAATGCCTGTACGATATAATCTACCGCTACGTTTCTCATAATCGGCGTTTGGTTTATTAAGAAGAGAGTGTGCAGCAAAAGCGGATTACTTCCATTCTTTCGTTGCAGATACACTTTCATACAAGGTGATTTTTCATTTAAAATTTTTATGAATCTCTTTTCCAGGTTTATAAGGAAGGTCCCATGATATAACTTATTTTGTTGTTTGATGTGTGTAGATAAATATAACTTGGGGCTGGTCTTGGAGAAGTTCATGTAGATATCATCAAAAATAAGATTCATGGGTACATTTTCGAACTCCACTATTCGATTTAGTATCTATGGAAATGAGTTGACTGAAAATGGGGTTCTTGTTTGCTGTAGTTTGGGAGTGAAAAAAGTTTTTAGAGTTCAATGTTGTTACTGTAAGCTTTAATTAACCTTGTTTTCCAATACTACAAGTGTTGGAGTTAACCGAAATGTTCAGAATCTTGAATTGATTGAGCAAGAAATGCTACACAACACATACACTCTATGCATGTCACAAAGATGTACTGGATTTTATTCCTTAACCATGAAAACTGTTGATAATGTAACAGTTTAACTTATTCAATCGTAGTTTGATATAACTTCTGCTATCTCAAGTCACAATGCTGGAATTTGAAAAGCTTACCTATTTCGTAACTTGTTCTTTTTGTTGCACTGGCAAGGCCATGATAACAATATAATTTCTGCTCAAGTCACAATGTTGGAATTGATTTTGATTGTTTCTTCTCACATTGATGCATTTTGCTGAAGGGTTGCAATATAGAAGTTTACATTGATGGCTCATGGCTGGGACTAGAGAGTGAACCCAAATCAATGGTGATAATAAGACCTCCAGTCACGAGGCAGTGGAAGCTACTTTAGAGCTTGAAGTTCGGGAATGAGGTGGTGCAAGCTTAGCTAAACTATAGCGTTTTGTATATTGTTTTTAAATTTGGAACTTATGTGATTGTTTTTTTGTTGAAGTTGTATAATAATTTCATTTGTTAATATAATGTTCAGTCAATTCCAGTTTCTTGTTTGCTTTTATAATATTTGATTCCAGGTTTAGATTCAGCTAAATCAGTTTTGGATTCAGCTGAATCAAATCTATTTTTTTTAATAAAATATAATCAAATAAAAGACTGCTTCTATCAGTTTTATCGAACGACTGATTAAGGCAGTCTTTCTTTTCAAACAATAAATGCATGATAGAATCAGACTTATTTTTAAATAAGTCTTCCAGGATACACATGACACAAACAGACTTATTCTGGCTGATTAAGTCTGACCCTGACATGCTTAACA
>JAJJMA010257889.1:6665-17283 GCA_023529015.1 Papaver nudicaule | reverse complement strand
TTGTGGATTGTCTCCAAAGATTGGATGGATAAATAGGTACCTTTAGTGATCACAGAGTATGATCAGAAAGTATATGGAATTCACCAATGAATTTTGATACTTAGGTAGGACATTACAATGAATACTGTATGGAGAAGCTTTTCTCAACTTTTGAAAACAAAAAGAAGTTCTCTTTCTGCATCAGGCTTAGACCTAGATTTCTATGCAAAGCCCTAGATGCTGAGTGCTACAATTCATTTGGTTCTTGAATGAATCATTTATTGTGAATAAAAATGGCAACCACTACCCCATCTTCATGAAAAATTGCATTGTTTTTTGTTTGTTTGTGTAATATTGATGCTTTGTTTCTGATCTGAATTTTGTCAGCCCATTCAGAGGAAGTCCTTTGCGAGTGGTGTTGGTATTGCCTCAGCAGATGTCCTACGCTCTGTTTTGTCAGCTCCTAGAAGCCTCTAAGACACTGTCTGGTGTTCTTGAGATTGATTTACCAAAATTGAAGAAGCATAAGCATGAAGTATACATTTGTCCTTCTTCTCAAGTTTGTGATCGATTTGCACGAAATACACATTGATTTTTACATACTTCTTAGAATCTATGACCGTTTCTCCTCTTTATTTACAAGAGGCACGACTCAATAGCTAGAACTAATCTTATCCACGTTCGTGCTCTTAATTTAACGTTGAGCTGATGGATGTGGTATTTTAGCAGGTTTATTCTGCGCTGTAGGGCGGTAATAAGTATTTTTTTTCTTCATTGATGGTTAATTTTTATCATACTTTTAGTGTATGGAAAACAAAAAAAGCTCTTGGCTATTCATATTCCTTATATTTTCAGTGACAGTATTCATATTTCTTGCATTGTTCCTCAATGTTTTATAAGGCTGAATTTGCTTAAATTGGTATTTGTTTGAAGATTGGAGCCATCAACTCTCAGTAGGTGTTAATATGATAACAGCCGCTGGAGGTGCTATTGCTATGGGAAATCTGCAAATTCTTGACGAGGAGAAGAACAATTGTGAAGTTCTAACTTTTTGTTTATATTGTTGTTTTTTGTAGGTAGACTTGAATCAAGAAATCTTAATAATTTTAAGTAGTATCGTCTGACCTGGCACCGGTTCGTGATAAGAGTAAAATTTTTCATATTCAGTATGCAAATAGACTGGAAACTGTGAATAATAAGGATTCGGGAAATTGTGACCAAGGACATAGACATGAAACTATGGACATGTGAAAATTTCAGCACCTGAACTTTTCGTTCCGTGGTATAGTGATTTTGGGTTTTATAATTCTATTTTCCATCGGATTATTTGTATAGCAAGATTTTTTCCATGATAATGCAGGAATGGAGTTCGTAGGCCTCCCTGTGAATAATCCAGGAAGAGGCAAATGCAGACTTTCTTCATTAGTCTCATGGTATCACAAGCAAGTGTATTAGCTCTTATTCTCTGACTCCCTTATTTATTTATTTTTTCATCGCATTCTCTCATTGGTCAAGTTACATTTTCTGACCTTAAAATTCATGTTTCGCATTTTAAGGATAAGCACTATGTTCTTAATATATACATTGGTTGATTAAAACGGCTTATCTAACAAAGTATAGTTCCATTTCAGTAGTATATCATAAAGTGTACATCATGTATTTAATGAACAGATTAGTTGATAGTAATTATACTTTGGTACACCATGCCAACATAGTAAATTTGGGAGCATCTCTTTAATAGATTATGTAGTCATCAGTGGTGAAATTTGGAGTTTATATTTATATAAATGCCATCATGTGGAGAAAAATAATTCATGAGTTAACATTTTAAATTTCTGCCATTAGCAAAATAACGATTTTTTTTGATGTTATATCATGCCTGTAAAATTTGATTTCTTTATACTTTTTATAATCTATCCACCTAATTTGCTTTTGTAACAGTACTCCCTCACACAGTCGTCATTTATATTTTAATCGTCCATCTTCTTTTACAGTAGTTTCTCAATTTGAATTGGTTGACTACTCATTTGTTTGCAGGTTCAAGTGAACAGCCACAACAATGACCATTTGTGTCGCTTAACGAGTCTAGACAAAGGGAAGGTCAATCATGCCGAATGAGTGGAATTGTTGTACTATAACCAACGAGTCATCATTTATTGGGAAAATTTAATGTCAAATATGTAGAGGAGTCCCTCTTTTTAAGGTAGAATACAAGTTTGCGTGCGTAGGTAGTTTAAAGGGTTTTTAAAATTGTGGGTTTGGAAAGTTGGCAGTTTTGAAGTGTAACTGCAAGGCATTTTCGTGAGTAGAGTGGTGATGTCGGAGATGGTGATGTCGTAAGATATTTCTATCGGCAGTCGTAGAAGCTGCATGATAGTGAGGGTGCATGATAGTGAGGGTGCAGATGGGTTTGGTGAAAATTATTGGTTGAATTCTGAGCCTAAATTTCTTTGAAATATATTTCTGTTTTAATTTGTACCTGCATAGACTGGTATTGTATATTGACAGTGTTAATACGAAACCTATGTGGTCAGCTGTTGGAATTTGTTAACTTTATGTGCCCTTCAGTAAGTCGCAGATGCCCTAGCATTGCAAAAATCATTTCTGTCTTATTTTTCTCACTAGGAAAAGAGCCTTATTGGATGGACTTGCCGCAGTCAAATACTGATGACCCGTGTGGAATTGATCTAACGTTGTTAATCCGGAAAAGATACAAAATTTAGTGCAACCTTTACACGGAATTAAGATCTGTATAACAAACGGATTGTGTGGGAGTGACTGCTTACATTTGTTAAACATTAGTGAGAAAACAATAATCATAGGTATAGGGGTGAAAACCATTCCTTCACAGCGCGTATTGGCACACAGCCCGTGCCCACGGCACGGGTCGTACCCTAGTATATGTAGTGAATCCAAAAGTGTCTTTATCCGAACACCAATAGATTATCGAGGAAATTGAATAAAAGCCCCTCCTTTTGATAGGCTTTCAAAATTAGCCTTATAAGGGTTAAATTTGAAGTCCACTAGAAACTAATTTATTTACAATTCCACAAATACCCCATATATCTTCTGGATCTGAGAGAAAAAACATAATTTCATCTCTAGAATTCCAGGTCTGAAATTTCTCCTCTCTCGTCTCCCTCCCCTCCTCCTCCAGTCGTCGTCGCCACCACCATGTTCTCACTCCACCGCCACTACCATCACGAAGATACAGTCCATTTCTCAGTCTAATTTATTCTGCAACCAACAACATCATTGTTTCTTCTATTCATCCTTTTTTTTTTCTTTTTTTTGCATTTCTCAACTACCGAAAGCACTACCGTTTGGTTAATTTGAGATCTAAAACAATCAGTACAATAGTGTTGAAAAAGCATTAGTTGATAATGATGGCGCTCGTGGTAATGGTGGATAATTATTGCATCAGATGAAATTAGTTGACGATGATGATTGCGGCGGTGGTGGTGGTAGAGTATTTGTATCGAGTTCATGATTTTTATGTCTCGTTTTTGTCTTACAGCTGAAATTCTTGTTGATAGAGCTATGGAATTAGATCTTCATGGTTGTTAAATTCATAAAAAAATGAAGATTACAAGTAAGTAACAATTTTCATAATTAAGGTTTGAGATTACAATTACATTGTTTTAATTGGTTAAATGTTGGTTAGAGATTAAGGTTGTAATAGATTACATGATATAGTAATGAATGTCTGTCGGGATAGAGTTGCCGTGAAATGGTAAACGAAAGAGAAGCATCAATAACAGTACAACACTACTACGTTTTATGCTTTTGGATTTCCTAGTTTGTTGTACAACTTTGTTGGTGATGATGATAGTAATTGAAATTGCTTTCTTCTTAATTCAATTTTAGCTTCTGGAAGTGTTGCCCAAGTGCATCGAGCTACTCTGAGGTTCTGTTATCCTGACCAAAAGATGAAACCCATTTTTGTTGCCGTAAAGGTTTGGCATCCAGGAGTTGGTGAAGCAATCAGGAGGGATTTTGTAATCATTAATTTTGTAGCTAAAATCTCAAACTTAGTGCCAACTTTGAAGTGGTTGAGGCTGGATGAAAGTGTGCAGTAGTTTGCTGTTTTTATGATGTCTCAAGTTGATCTTGCAAGGTAAGCTGCTCATTTAAGCCGTTTTAATATACTTTCAAAAGATGTTTCTTTCCATATACTCTTGTATCCGCTTGTGCATCATGTTGTTTTAGTTGAGAACTATGAGTATGGAGAAAGTGTTTCTCACTTTGTCAATGAACTTGAAGGGAACAATCAGATAAAAAGTGCTCTTGCACACATTGGGACTCATGCACTTCTCAAGATGCTTCTGGTATTAAAACTTTCATCCAAGTTGTAAAGTTTTACAATTTTATATAAACTATTTTTAAGAAATCAACTCTTCTTTGTTTTTCAGGTTGACAATTTTATCCATGCAGATATGCATCCTGGAAATATACTTGTTAGAATGGCTAAGAACAAGCATTCACATGAACGGCTTTTCAAATCCAGACCTCATTTAGTTTTCCTTGACGTAGGCATGACAGCAGAACTCTCTAAGAGTGACAGACTAAATTTGTTAGATCTTTTTAAGGTTGTTGCCCTTCGTGATGGCCGCACAGCTGCTAAATGCACACTTAGTTTATCTAGAAACAGAAGTGCCCGAACCCAGAGGCATTCATAGAGGTAACTCATCATCCATGGTAGTGTAAAAGTTCCAAACCTTCATATAGTTTGCTTGTTGAGAGATTTTCTAAGCAAACAAATGTGTATCTTAAGAGAAACTGTTATTATATATAGGTATCTAGTTCTATGTTGAAAATAAAACTTCTTCTGAAAAATAAAGGAGGTAACATGTCAAAATACTATTGTGTTGTCTGACAGGAAGTGGACAAGACATTCAGTTTCTGGGGTACGGAAGAAGGTGGTAGTATCCATCCAGGAGAGTGCATGCAGCAATTGCTTGAGAAAGTATGGCGTCACAAAGTCAGTATCGATAGAAGTGTTTGCACTGGTAACCACCTTGGTTCTTGAGGTAATTTCTTGCACTTTAACTTTACAGCAATGTTATCCTTAATGAACCTTGCTTGATGATTTGTCATTCAAATGGGAAAATAGTTTGATGTGGTCCATGTGGATGATTATCATGATCATATCCATGTCCTCTCAAGAGAGATTTGTCACCCTCACCCCAACCCCACCCCCTTTTTCTTGCTTCTCATACTTGAAAATGTGTCTATTAGTTTGCTTCCATTTATGTTATATGTTTGTATTTATGGTTTTAAAGACAGCTCTAGAAGAATATGTTGTGCAATGGTAGCACGACTGACTCCATGTCAGAAGATGCGTGTTCGACTCACGCTAGGTTCACTGATTCGTGTATTTCAAATTGGCAAAAATATATATGGTGTCCAGTTGGCAACTGGACACATAAAATGTGGTCTAGTTTGTAACTGGACACTAAAATCTGATGTACACCGGAGTCATGTTACCTATAATTATGGTGTCTAGTTGGCAACTAGACACATCAATGTTGTCTAGTTTGCAACTAGACACCAAAATCAAGTGTGCACAAAGATTCCTGTTCATACAAACATGGTGTCTAGTTTGCAACTAGACACAAAAATCTGGTGTGAACAAGGATTCCTGTTCATACAATCATGGTGTCTAGTTGGCAACTAGACACCAAAATCTGGTGGTGATGGTGGTTGCTGGAAGGGGTCGTGGTGGTGGTTGTTGGAGGGGGTGGTGGTAGTTGTTGTTGTCGGTGGCGGTTGCTGGAGGAGGTCGTACTGGTGGTTGGTGGTGGCAGAGGTGGTGGTTATTGGTGGTGGAGGTGTGAATGTGGTGGTGGTTGGTGGTGGCGTGGTGGTGGTAGCGGTTGTTGGAGGAGGTCGTTGTGGTGGTTTGTGGTAGTGGCGGCGGAGGTGGTGGTTGTTGGTAGTAGAGGTGTGACAGTGGTGGTGGTGGCGGCGGTGGTAGTAGCGGAGGTGGCGTTGGTTATGGTGTCGATGGTAGGAGGTGGTGGTACATACGTTTTTTGTGTTTTTGAAATATAAAAATGTTATATACAATAAAATGAGAAAGAATTATATAAAAGAGGGTATTTTAGGAATGAAATTATAGTAGGGTATTTATAAAGTTGAATAAGGTTAAATTTTTGGGGTTGAAATTATAGGGGTATTTAATTAATGTTCTCTAGATTATCAGTTCATCATTCGACCTTTGTTTTCCTCCATGAACCCTTGAGTTCATCTCTTTCCAAATAATCTATATTATGATGAAAGGTAGAGCTTCCGCAATGATTTTGTGCTTGCCTTTAATCCTGTAAATCTTCCAACCCAATAACAAAGAATTTATCTTTTGTGGCATTGTCCAAAGCAGAGAGATAGAAGTCAGAAAGTCGCTCCAGATGGTTCGTGCATTGTCACAGTGCATAAGGAGATGACTGGCTATTTGCTTCATTTCGGAACAAACATTGTGTTGTATGCAAGTGGACTCCTTTGTGTTGAAGCATGCTCCTTGTAAGGATATAATTATGCATAATAGCCCAAATTAAAAACTGAATTTTAGGGGGTGCAAGTTTGCATTTCGCTATGTCCATGATATTGTTGTCAGGTTGAACTTCTTCCAAATGTGCGTACGCTTGTTTAGGGGTGTACTATCCTTCTAACTTGTCTGGTATCTCCTCTTGAAGTACGATATTTCTCAATCATGTTGCATTTCCAACAATCAATGCTCTCAGCTGGATTTAGAGCTCTTCTAAACATTACACCAAACTGGCCAGATAGCAACTCGGGTTCGCAACAGCTCTAGAACCATTGCTATATTAGCAACATGAAATGGCAGTTGCTATAATTTAGCGATAATCCACCTTTGTTGCTAATGTATCAACTGTTTCTCGGTTGTTGCTACTAGCAACGTCTTTGACTTCACATGTGCGAACAGGGTGTGCGTGCGTAAAAACACTTTTGACGTTGTTTATACCCAAATTTTAGCAATTGTTTTGACTCAAAAAAGATTATTCCACCTCTTTATGATGTATGTTATCTAACCCTAACTCCCCCTCTTCACTTCTCTCTTTCTACTACCCCCACCATCGACCTCATTCTTCTTCTCTCAATACTCATCGACCATTGACATGTTACCACTACGATGGCTAATCGAAAAAACCACTGATTCAAATTTTTGTAACCCTAAAATTCTCTTTTTCTTTGCAACCAAACAAAACCCTTTTCTTCAATCCATTTCTTCTTGAACGATTCTCGTTTATTATATCCATTCGATTTAAGGTTTTATGTTCATCAATTCGAGTTAAGTTTATGTTTATAAACGAGATTTGTTTTTGGTTAAGTTTTTATTTAGTTTCTTATTTTTTATTTTTATTATGATCTTTGGAAATAGGGTTACGAATGATGAGATTTGTGTCTTTTTGTTTGGGTATCAGTGGAGCTCCTCATGATAATAATATCACTCTATGAAACGCTGTTATATTTGGGTTTGAATTTATTTTTCTCTTTTCTTTTTTAATTTCGAGTTTTTAGGGGTTTTTTTTTTTTATTTGATATTCGATTTGATATGGATTGAGGAATTGAAGTTATCTCTTTGGTTTAATTTTCATTTGCAGACCTGATGATACCCCTTGGCTACTTCACTTTCTCTTCTTGTTCTTCTTTTTATGCAAATCGTCATTACCACTGCTAGCAATGAAAGTACGGAAATTTATTCTTTTTTATGGTTTCGATTTATGACCCTCTTTTTCTTGGTTTATAAATCAATTTTGGCTTTTGTTTTGTTAGGTTCACATTATTTACAGGGGAGAGAAGAAACATGTCTTGGAACAACCTTACCTTGTTCATGAATCTCACCTTGATATTCTTTCTACCTTCTTCAAAAGGTTTGTCTTTCTGTACTTCAACTTAACCTTCAAATTTCACGAGATCTTCTTTTTGAAATGCTTGGTGGGTTCCCTATGCTGTCAATTTGTTATTTAAAAAATGTTATATTGCTTAGTATTTGCTAACTTTATTTCGTTACTTATGTCTCCAACAAGGTTCGCGTTCATTCTCCCACTGTGTTTAAATTCTATGTATGTGTATGTGTGAATGGACAAAATCTATATGCAAATGTTATTCAAGCATAAGGGTTGAATATGGTCTTTTGATCCTTCTGTTATACATTGTTACTTATTTCTAACTTTGACATCTTGTTGTCCTCTTACGGCATTCGCATAGTCGAGTTCGCTCATTTATCCTGCTTCGTTCAATAAGGGAGTAGCGACGTCCACTACGTGACCTTCAAGAGACAGTCTTCGGATCATTTTTTCCCGGAAAAATAAAATTATATTACGTGTCCCCCATATTGTCGGTTAGAGGGCTTTCAATTAAGCATCTTCCTAATTTTTTTCTAGCGCAGGCCTTTTCCTCTTCCTTCTTGTGTGGCTTCTCTTTCCATTATGACCTCCACTAGCGCTCTAATACTTGCTGATTGTTCCTTCAATTCTCTTGCAATTTTCTCTAATTTCCTTATCACTGCTTCTAACTTAATTTCCAATATCTCCCTCCTTTTTGCTGCTCTACTGCTGACCGCTCTTGATTTCTTCTTGGATGCGTTGTGCCCTCCTCGTTTATCTGATATTGTTGTGCTCTTTGGCCCTGCGGACTTTTTTGCTACGCTAGGACTCATTTTCTGCGGATACCTGCTTTGGGTATTGATTTGATGAAGGCTGGTGTTTTGGCATGAGCTACTGGATTTGTACGTGACCAACAACCGAAGTTAGGTCGCATTCAACATATCTCACTAGCTTCTATGAAATTCTCCCTTCGGTTTTCAGCGTAGCCCTTGAACGCGCAGCTTGGATTTCCCTAGTTTTATGATTTTTTTGTTGCGGTTTTCGTGTGGGTGATTCTCTGATTGTTCCAATACCAGGTCGGACTTGATTCACATGATGATGCTATTAGTTATCTACTCTACGTACCTTTCCAAATGCGGACGACCATGCGTTAAAATGGTAATTTAGAAGAAAGAAAATGTACGTTGCTATCCTCCGGTTTTGTGAATACTTTTCTATATGATACTGACAGTTTGTGAAAATGACTAGTGCAAATTTTTGGAAAACGACTATATTAACTTTGACTGTGATTTTTGGCTTGAGTTTCTCGACTGTGTCTTTCCTAGAAAGGGAGCTCACAATACACGTTCTTTTGCCTTGATCTTCTTAGAAAAATGGAAAAGTAGGTTGTGATCATCATGATAAAAAATGAAAAAGAGCCCCCTTCTCATGTGGATAGAAAATAACGAGTTTCCGAAGGTGAAACAAAGGTTCTCCAGTGATGGTTTTGAAAAAATCACAAGTTCACATATGTACTACAACCCCTTCCATTAGGCATATCAAGGATTCATTACGAAATCACGTAGTATTATGAAAAATGTGAGGAGAGCTCTAGATGATTTTAGTAAAGAAGATGCATACGGGTAAACAAACTAAATAAAAAAAATCTACCAAAAATAACCCGACGAAAAGAGAAAGGATGACTTACCATACTCAGCGAGAGCTACACGACTTTTGGTCTAGTGGAATTCATCGTCCCCTTGTGTCGGCGCCAAAATGTAGTTGCTGGAAATACCAAACAACACACCAAGTAACTAAAACACAAGTAAAGGAAGACAATGTGAGAGGTAAGCTATTCTGAAAATGAGGGGATATCAAGGTACACCACCAACTTTGGAATTCGTGAACCTAGTTGATTAGGTTACTTGAACGATCTCACAAATCAATATTCAAGTAATAACCCGAGTACAGTTCTTTGTTCAAGAACCGAATCCTGACAAGAACAAGTTCTTGTAGATCTCAACGGAGATGCATTAACTCAACGGGTTGAATCAACAAACTTGCAATACTTTAATTATATTGATAAGAGACAGTATAATGCGGAAGGTAAAATAAATGCAAGACACCAGATGCTTTGTTAAAGAGGAAACCGCAACCAGCAGAAAAGACCTAGTCCAGATTTGAACACACACAGTATTATGTGAATACAAACGCTAGCCTACTATTAGACTTCAGACTAGAATGTATCGAGACTGAATTAACCCTCCAATCAACTCAGCTATCGTTGTGCCCCTACGTCTCTTGACTCCCGCAGAAGCCTACACACTTGATTCCTCTAGATGACGTCCTTTAGAGGCCTAGGAGGTTCTCCACTTCCCTTCGTGAATACTAGTGCTACCCTGCCTCTAACAGGACGCCTGGTTGCACTCGATTTGTCTTTCAACAAGGAATACCATAGGTGATTTCCTTTAGATTTAAAGTCAAGGTTAATGAAATCGATATACTGATTAGGGCTTATTGATCTACTACCCTAACCAGTATTACCTCGTAACATGTGACGAACTCGATATTAAACCTAGTTCGTGAATTGTGTTATGGAGCTTCTAGAACTTATAACACTGAGTACAACCATACAAAGCTTCTACCAAATCTTTGGTCTTTATTGATTGAATTGACCGCAACAAAACAATCGACCTAAGATACAAGATCAGAAATATTAATTCTGACCTGTGCTTCACGATCCTCAAGTGAAGTATTTTAAATAGTCGTAGTCCAAGAAAAAGGACTTCGAGATGACGACCAACCTTTATGCA
>JAJJMA010257886.1:0-33928 GCA_023529015.1 Papaver nudicaule | reverse complement strand
CTGACCAAGCTTGTTTTGATCAGGTCAAAGTCAAGCTTGGTCTTCTTGACCTGGTCTTTTTTTTGACTTTGGTAAAAATTTAGAAACGGCAATGAGCCGTTGCTGGTAAAAATATCCGAAACGGTAAATAGGTCGTTGCTGACTAAAATTTGAAACGGTAAACAGGCCGTTGCGGGCAAAATTAAGCAACGGAAAATAGGCCGTTGCGGGAAAAATCTAGCAACGGCTAAACTCGGTCGTTGCTAGGACCGTTGCTAACCGGGAGACGCAACGGCAACATTACCGTTGCTAAAATTCATCACACCATGAATAGCAACGGCCAGCCCCGTTTCTAACACTTTTAGCAACAGATGGGCACCGTTCCTACCACCCAAAATTGGTGTAGTGAATAAGAGTACATTTTGACATATATGTTTATCTCATAGTTAGTTTTGAACTGGATTGATTCAGAAGTCTCGAGAACAAAAGGAATAGTTGGACAAAGAACAAATGTTGTGATTGGTGGGACAGTACGTTACCTATGCTTCTCTAATTAATGGGATGCTTGGATCAAAAGGTACTGACATTTTCCCCATGTACAGTTGTTGCTTATCTTAGAAAGTGACGAGTGTAGAATTTTATGTGTTGTTATTCCTCTAAGCCTATGTAATATGTTTTCTTTTTTTTTCCCTTCTTATTAGCCACGGATTAGCATACCCTGTCAACATCATCTACTGATCGGTTCTTTAATTTTGGACTTGCATGAGCGTTTACTTGACTGCATTCTACACATTTGTCCTATTTGCATTTAGCACTTCCATATGTAACTAAACCTAATTAAATTTGGCCCCATGAGAGAATAGTTGGCCCCATACAATTTTATACCTATCCTTTAGAGGTGGTTATGGGATAACTAAAAATTGGCAAAAATACCCAAATGCCCCCACAGTAATTTCTCCACTTAAAACCCAAATCTTAAACCAAATTTCATTTCAACCAAAACATAAACCGATTATCTCTTCTTCTTCTACTTCATTTTCATTTCTTTTCAAAACCAAAACATCGTCGATTAATCGACGATTTCCAAAAAAAAAAAATACGATTAATTCTATAAAAACCGATGGAACGAAGGAGCAAAGGACCGAATCCTAGAGAGTTCAAAGAATCAGGAATCGATATAGACAAAGTTTACGAAATTTCTTCGTCGACGTCGATTACGAAGAGAGCGAGTGCAGAAGAATTACAAGCTCTTAAAGAGAAGCGGAAGAAGAAGAACCAACCCCTGGTAACGAGAATGAGGTATTGCATTTGAAATTTGGTTGATTTTTCACTCCAATTTGATGATTTTCAACCCGACAGTTCGCAACTGTCACCCAGAATCGTTGTATGTTAGTGCCAAAATCCAACGATTATTCAACCTGTTCATCTTCTGAAACTGCAGCGGAACAACAATCGTTGTATGTTTGTATGATTTGAAAACGATTATTGTCCATCGTTCTATATTCAATTGAACATAAACCGATTAGTTTTCCCTCTAAAATTTAGAAATTAGCCTTTTCGAATTCTAGGGCACAATCGTTACAATTTCGCATGAATAATCAACGAAAGAATTATGCCATAATCGTTTCATCTTTTGTTTTTCTTAAGCCGATATAAGTTGTTATTCGTTATATATATTGTCTTATGTACGCCGATTGACAAAAAATTTCAGGCTAAAAAACTCCCAAAGTTTCTTAGCCTCAATCGTTGATTGTTTCCATGTGAATAAACCGACTGGTTTGAGGCAGAAATTAATCGTTTAATGTTCATAAACATGTTCACCGTTTATGTTTTCCTTTCTCAATCGTTTTATGTTATTGTTTTTGTGAGCCGATTATGTAGTAGACAAATATTGATTTTCCTGTGACTCCATAATCGTTGTTTGTAAACACTTAATAAAGCCGATTGATATAAATACGAATATATAATCGGTTTATATTTTCACAAATGTCCAACGTTTTGTTTCCTTTTGTTTCTAATCGGTTTATCTTTGATGTTATTTGAACAGATTGTTGTCTGTGTAACTGTTAATTTGTTTCTTGTTTTGTGTTGTAGGGAAAACATGAAATCAAATACACCATCGGCTAAGGCTAAGGAGGTTGTGAAGAAGAAGAGAGCGGATCCTGCCGCCATACAAGTTAGAATGGCTCCCCGTCGAGAGGGTGGTGCACCTTTGAGTGCGGCCAGTCGTAAAACTGCTGCTAGACAGCTTGATGTCGATCAACCCAACTCTGAAACAACATCACCTGCAGTTGAAAAAACACAAGAACAAGATCCAACTGATACAGGTGAAGAGACACAAGAAGAAGGGCCAACTGTTCAACAACCAGCGGGTGAAGAATTAACTGTCGTGGAGGCACCTGAACAACCAGCACAACAACCACAACAACCAATACAAGAAGAGGGTGGACAACAGGGGGGTGAAGAAAAGAAGGCTAAGAAACAAATGAGGAGTTACATGCCAACCGAAGAGCAGATGTTTCCCGACGAGGAGCTAGGTGCACCTTTGGATAATATGGACGTCTTATGGGGCTATGTGGGTAGTTGGGCCAATATCGTCTACAGAACCATCGTAAGTATCTCATTTAGTTCTATTTTTCTTCGTTTATTCATCCAACATAACTTCATTTCATGTTACAAAACATATCAACGTTTTGTAGGACCACGAGGATGCAATACGTCTTCTCAAACACCAATCGGAGGCGGGAAAGATGGATATGTGGCCCTTGGAAAGGGTAGGTGAACGCCCTGAGAATCCTAAAGCTTTGGAGGAGTGGTTAGCTAGCGGTGAAGCCCCTCAAGTGGTAGAGATCGTCAAGAACTCGGGGTTGTATCCTGCCATTGCCAGTACTTCCACAGTTGGATATGACAAACCACTTGTTTCTGCCTTCGTTGAAAGGTATTATGCGGAGACAGATTCTATGCACTTCCATTTTGGCGAGAAGACCATCACTCCGGATGATGCTCATGAGATTACAAGTCTAAGCATTGAAGACAAATCAGTTAGGAGCATCGGCTTTACCAAGGACATGGACTTCCTCAAGGATGTGGAAGGCGCCCCCACCGACTCCGCATTCGACAAGGACCTTCATTGGGATCTTATCTATGCTTTTACCGAAGCCAAATTGGGTTGGAACAAGGCGAAGACCAATACAGAGATGTGGTCTGGAAAACAAAGGTCGAAGACATTCCAATTGAAATCGCTGAGGGACCAATTCATGGGGACTCTGCGGCTGGATGAGGAGGGCAAGTTGGATCCCAAGCGGGTCACTGCGACAGCCACTGCGTACATTCTCTACATCTTGGGAAGTGTCATATTCCCCGACACATCTGGTTCTCGGGTGAATGCCACCTATGTTCAGTTTTTGGCTGACTTGGATAGGTTGAATGAGATCTTATGGGGCACTGCTTGTCTTGCATTCTTGTTGAATGAGATGAGAAAAGCTTGTAGGGCGAAGAAGGATCAAATTGGGGGCAGTATGCCTTTACTTCAGGTAATCCATGTACCTTCATTTGTCGTTATCCAAAGATTATAGTATACTTAGTATCTTATACTCCCATGCTTCACTTGTAGGCGTTCATATATTTGCACTTCCCAGAGTTTGCCGAAAGGGCGCAGCCGAACCCCGATTGGAAAGAGGAACACTATCTAGGGAGCAAATACATGTACAATGGGAAGCCCTCGGGACAAGAACAAACTTTGATTGAGATTATGACTCGATTGGACAACTTGCCCGTCGAGAAAGTTGTCTTCGATCCTTACATTAAAAGGAGGGAAGAAGGACACAGTGTTCGTAGCCGTATACAAAGGTACTTTGGACCTCTGTTTCACCCCACCGGATATGTTTTCTACAATCCGACAAGAGTAGCTCGTCAATGTGGTGGTGTACAAAAAGAACCAATCGAAGAGGCGTTCGGATTGGGTGACTTGGATAGGGACACAAGTCAGGCCTATTATGGTTCAATTCAAATTGTGCACAAACCTCCTTGTCAATCCACTGATTGGGACAACAGAGCTGAGCATTTGGTTGCCCTTGAGGCTCCTATTTTTCCGAATGATTGGGTCGACCCTGAGTATATGGAGTGGTTGAAGATGACTTCCCATCCTCATGTCATACGCCCTGATAATAGAAAGTTGATTGCTGATCCAAAAGAAGCCGTCGATGTATATGTAAGTATTCGCTTGTGTCCTATTAACTTTAATCATTATATATATGTACTTAGTGTATGTTGTATGATTGAAAACAGAGACCTCGAGTCGGCAAAATGATCAAGGAGTTCCAGACAGAGCTTGTGAAAGGTCTGATAGATAAGAGGGCTGAGAGGTTCTTGAAGAAAGCTCTCGACCAATTGTTGAACTTGGAGAATAAAAGACGAGGAGATATGTTTGGAAAATCTCAAGAACCACCACCGGAGAGGGAAAAGCGCAAGACAAGGGGGGATGAAGCCACAACAAGCGCTACTCATGAGGATGCACAAGAACCACGACCTAAACGAGGTCGTGGTGGTGGAAGAGGTCGTGGTGGTGGAAGAGGTCGTGGTGGTGGTGAGGCTACACAAGACGCACCACCAGCTAAAAAGACTCGAGGTGCTAGCACCAGTGCTCGTGGAGGTCGCGGTGGTGGAAGAGGTCGTGGTCGTGGTTAAACTCATAATAGTTTGAAAACACTTGTTTGAATTTGGTTATGTCGACTTAAAACTTGTTTTAACTTTGGTTGTGTCGAATTTAAACTTCTTTGGTATGTTTGTGTAGTTTGGTTGCTAGTTTATGTGAATGAATGTGGGTTGTGTACTTAGATTTCTGTCAGTTTTTATGGCTTAATCGGTTTACATTGGTGTATACATCGAACGATTGTCTGGCAATTTTACTCCAAAAATTGTCAGAATATACAATCGTTCTATATTATTGCTTTCCAAAAACGATTATTGACTTCCAGAAAGATTCATATTTTCAAATCGTTAGATGATGGTTTTCAGATACACCGATTAAGAATGCTCAAGTATTTGAATCTCCTGTGTACACATAATCGTCCTATGATGGTCTTCAGATACACCGATTAAGAATGCTCAAGTATTTGGATCTCCTGTGTACACCTAATCGTCCTTTATGTTCACTAATTTACACCGATTATTTTTAAACTATCGGCCAATAAATGTGCATAGATACACCGATTGATTTGGTTAAATTTCTGGGCAGAGTAACAACAATCGGCTTACTTTGGTAATAATATTCACCGATTGTTCGAGAACCCAAGCATAATCGGCTTAAGTTTCCATATATATAGACCGATTGAGCGTTGTTCAGATTCAAGATTTGGTTAAAAAAAAACTTGGGTGATTCTCACGTTGATCATGTTTGATAATTTTTAATCTTGTTTTGATATTAGAATTAAGACTAATTAATCTTGTTTAGACTCTAATCATGTAATTAGCAACTATTTAAGAAAGGGTAAAACAGTCATCTTTTATAAGGGGTTTTCCGATTTTGCTATATAATATCCGCCGGAATTATTTTTTCATGGGGCCAAATACTAACGTATGGGGCCAAATTTAGGGAGGTAACTAAATATGATGTTGAATTACATACAGTTGCGGGTAAAATGCATAAATGAGTATGAACAGATAGAGCTGCTTCAGTGGTACAACTGATGATCCTTTATATAGAGGTTGTTAACTTACTGTAAAATCTACATTTCATAATAAATTATTCCTTTCACTTATTCATTGATCTCAAGAAGTCCGTATGCG
Source organism: Papaver nudicaule (assembly GCA_023529015.1). Taxonomy (NCBI): domain Eukaryota; kingdom Viridiplantae; phylum Streptophyta; class Magnoliopsida; order Ranunculales; family Papaveraceae; genus Papaver; species Papaver nudicaule. Next base: position 28,162 of record JAJJMA010257886.1, on the reverse strand, counting down.
GTTGACTATGATGCCCCCACTCAATCTGCAGCAAATATCTATCCCGAGTCCACAGGGAAATTTTTGCGTGATTGGGTTAGAGTTGCATTTAAGTTCTAACCGTTCTTGCGGGTAAGACTAAGGTTCAAGATCTTTATGAATTTGCAAGTTACACACTACGTTGTACTGTTGTGTAAATGTATTCCCATTTGTTTTTTGTAGGACTACAAGAAACATTGACACAAGTTTTCCCAATTCGCCTGTCAATTGTAGCTCGAGTAACTCTCATTCTGACTGATCATGCTTTACAAAGTCCACCAAACATCAATAGATTTAAATGTATATTACGTTTTTGTGATAATGAGTTTTGTGCAATTGATTGTAGTTGTTCATGTCCTAAATTTTTTTTGGTACAAAAACAGATGCAACTGCAGCAACCAAATGAGAAAAGAACAAAGGGGGAAGCCATATACTGTAATAGTGACTTATGATCATGAATGATCAAAGACAATGCATACGCCACCAGGTAGCAACTCCCATTTGGTAAAACGACTCAATTTGAGGATATTAGCTTATCATAGCTGTTGAATTGCAAATTTATTTTAGGTGTCATCAAACTTTATAAATGAAAAAATGATTTTTGTATCTACTGCTACTACACAGTTTCTTCCGGGTGTATTCGGTGTAGAATAAAAAAGTCATGGGTCTATTTTGGAAATTATAAAAGTACATGAACAATGGTGACCATCTTTATGTAATTAGTTAATTTTGAGGTATATAAATTCTTAAATGCTACAGAGATGGTAAAAAAAAAAATGCTCCAAAGTGCTAAAATTAAAATATTCGGGTCAGTATGAGCAATATTGACGGCGTAAGAATTGAAATAAATGCTAACAAATGCAAAAAAATAAAGAAAAGATTTATTTATTTATTTATTATTTTTTTTTGGGTGTTAGAAAATTGGATTTGAGAGGAAAAAGGTTCCACGCCCGTTTTGGTGTATGAACCCTTTGGTACATGTTAGCGCACACTTTTACGCGTGAAGCGTTGTTTAATTTAGCTAAGCAAAATTAGTAAACCAACAAAGGCTAGCCATTTGGCTACGAGCCTGCTTCTCATATTTGAAATCGATTGGAATTCTCACTGAAACTCCTTTCATGTATTGAAAATATAAAAAATTAGTAATTACGATTAGTGTATATTGAAAAATAAATAATAAAATTAGTTTATGTGGGTGCTTCATTTTTATTAAGACTAACAAAGGTTTTTAAATCAATTTCGTATATAGCTTGGAGAGCATGGAAGAGTCATGAGATGTTTTACCATGCATGTCGTAAAAGAAAAACAAGATTAGAAAGAGTATATACATGAGCTACAAAATGAAATCATCCATTCTCAGATATTTTCCATGGTAATCTTGACCTTTAGTTTATGTGTACTAGGAATCAGTTACATAGTCGTTTCGTATCTTCAAAATATGCTTATATTTTCCTTCCAGATATGATTTCGAAATGAGGTTCTTACGTAACCTTATTTTTATGAGGTAACAAATAAAAAACCAACGAGGACATTGGACTTTTGATTTCTGTTATGCTTTGGCTACCTACGGTGATGTGATGACGCTCATAAACTCATTGATTTTACATACCTGAAAGCACTTTATTACACTTTGGTAGGGGTATTATGTAGTTTGTTTGAAAATTCTTAACAAGTTTATAGAAGGAAAATTACACTTTATTAGAGCAAGCACTATGGTGCTACGTTTTTGTGTTTTTTACTCACATCTTAGGTTAAAAAAAAAAACAAGACAAATCTCAACTACTATGGTTGAGAGGCGGCCATTGAATGGCCGCCCAATTTTCGGGGGCGGCCACTTAGTGTCCGTCCCCAGTCAAAGTTTGACCTTGACCATAAATACATCATTTTTCACACTTTGCAAATATACTCACACCCAATAGTTTTCACCCAAAATGCGATTTTTAAGTTGTTACACTCAATCATACTTGCATTAAAAATAAATTGAGTTACATTGTGGTGATAAAATAAAATCTAAATTACATCGTGATGATTATATTAGTATTTGTAACAACTCAATCATACTTGCATTAAAAATAAATTGAGTTACATTGTGGTGATAAAATAAAATCTAAATTACATCGTGATGATTATATAAGTATTTGTAACAACTCAATCATATTTGCATTAAAAATAAATTGAGTTAAAATAAAATCTAAATTACATCGTGCTGATTATATAAGCATTTGTAAGAGCAATATCTTCCTCCGTAGTAAAATTCTTAACCATATTAAACCGAAATGAAAGACTTTGAGTGAGGGTGAGTGAAAAATATGTGAAATGTTGGATATTTTCAACGAACCCCTGATTTTGTAGGCGCTATGAAAGGGTTCGGTGATCGACAGTTAGAAAGCTGAATAAGTGGTTTAGATGGGGTGTGAGGGAAGAAAAGTCAAGCAAAAAAAAAAATCGAGGGGCGTACACTCAGTGAGCGCCAAAAACTGGGCGTACACTGAGTGGCCGCAAGCGTACACTGAAAGGCCGCAGGGTGCGTACACTGAGTGTACGCCCCTTAAAAACGACTTAAAACTTGTCACACATCTGAGACAAGTTTTAAGTTGTGACACAACTTTTACACAAGTTTTAGGTCTTTTGACCTACTATTCATCAAAAAGGTACACCATAGTGCTTGCTCTCAGGGGTACAATGTCTTTTAAAAATTCTTAAAAGTTATATAAAGAGTGCAGTACACGACCAAAGCCCGTGCCAATGGCACGGGTCAAACCCTAGTATACAATAAAATAACAAGATTTTTTTTTCTTTTTCAAAAAAAATAATAAATAATCAATTTCAGTGATTAGAGCAGCTGATAACGTAGTGTGAAATAGAGAGACGGGAAAATGGAGAGGAAGAAGGAGAAGAATTCTCATTAAGATGTGTGAAATACAATGGTATTAGCCTCTATTTATATAGAGTTAGACACGAGGGCATCTTAGTAAATAAACGCTAAATCTAAGATTTACCCTAAATATTACCCGTACATAACACATTTATAACAGATTTTACAATGGAAATTTTCCAGTCGGTTTTGGATTTGCCATTTCTCTAATATATATCTAAGATTCGTACTTTTAGAATCGATGGTTGATTTTGTTTATGGTTTTTTATCAAAGTTTGTCGCATGAAATTGTCGTGTAGTGGTTAGGGCTGCACAAGGTCGGTTCGGTTTGGTTTTTAGACTCAACCTATACCTTAAGCCCAAGGGTGTTCGGTTTCTAAAACCAAAACCTTAACCTATTCCTTCGGTTCGGTCTCGGTTCGGTTCATGGTTCGGCTTTCTTTTAACATTTGGGAACTTGATCTGCAACTCTTAGATCTGATCTGAAACTCGGTCGTCTATGTATGGAAAATCTGAAAATCAAACTGATTCTCTAGTAAAAAACGACAGCTAATATTTCGAATTGCCTTATTTTATTTTGCTTCTGATAACAAATCTAGTTACCAAAACAAAGTATTTTTTTCTTAAATGAATAAGAGATGATGCATAAAATTCCTTGAAATTTCTTCAAAGTATAAGCACTGGATCTCAAGAACAAGAAGGATCTCAAGATTTCAAACATTTAATGCGTTCCACATTTATGGAATTCATATGCAACAAATGGTATTACAAGATTCACAACCTGTATCAAAGTAGAATTAACAAACAATAACTAGAACTAATAATCAAATCTTAGACTTCTATCACAAAAGATTATCAAGCACTTTACCTAGCAAGCTAAATCGATGCAAAAAAGCAAAGATTGCCAATTAAATTAATAGATCATGAATGGGTACACTACATGGAGTAAGTATATAATTAACAAATCAATCAGTAATACATATCTCTACCCAGTTTCAATTTCCGTGAGATACAGAAGAAGAAATGAGAAAATAAAATGAGAAGAAGAGATGGTTTCGGTTTTCAAGAACACTCTACTAATTTGATATAAATAACCTTAAAAGTAAACTATATTTACGAGTTTATCCTTGTTAAATCACCTTTCGGTTTTCTAAGGTCGGTTTCGGTTAACCGACAGGCCAAATCTATACCCCAAGCCGATGCTTAGTCGAATGGAACCTATACCTTAACCGCAGAAGGATAGGCCCGAGTCTTTAGATTCGTTTTCTTCGGTTCGGTCCGGTTTTTCGGTTTGGTCGGTTTCCTTGTGCAGCCTAGTGGTGGATTCAATGAGTCGCAAAGCTTTTGAAGTCCTCAAATCAGTTTCATGGAAAGATTTAGAAGAACCTTTAGGATCGGTACAAAAATCGATTGAGTTTTGATGAGCTTAATTAATATATACTCAGTATATGTTTTCGATCAGATCAAACCGGTGAGAGTAGGTTATAATGGACAATCCAGCGTGTGTGTGCTGAATATTTGTGTGGCCGGTAAGGGTAGTTTTGTCCGATTCATACAAAAATATTAAATCGGTCCTAGTTATCGAGTCAACTTTATTGTTCTCCTCGGATCGCTTTTTGCTCTCCCTTTAACAAAAATCTTTCTTTAGATGCACAACTCACGAATTAAGTGATCCTCACGAGTCTTAACCCCGACATCATGACTTTTTTGCTTTAATCTCTTCAAAGTCACCAAAAGGTGCTTTCTGCAAAGCCTTGATCAGGAACTTCAAGCCCTGAAACTTTTTTGCAAAAACAAAACTTAACTTACCACTAAATTTTGCGGTCGTAACAAAGTTGTCAAACTTGAAAGGAGATTTAGTCTTGACACCTGCTTTTGCAATGCACCATAATAGGTGCATCAGAAATCAACCTTTTTAGCCCATATTGAACCAACTTAGCACAATGAGATTCCAAGTCAGCAGTGACTAAGGACTTGTCTAATCTAACCACCAAAGGTCAAAGGAGGCTGTTGTGAGTTTGTCCAAGTAAATCTTTCACCAGCTAGTGGAAGGTCAATGAGAGAATGCCTATTAACAAACCTTTTGAATGATCTTCTATTAGTCAGGCAACCCCTAATCAAGTTCATATCCTCTTGAGAGAGAATAACATTGAAATCTCCAGATACAAGCCAAGGATTGTCAGATAATAAAATCCTAATGTCACTCAGTTCTTCCCAACACTGATTATTATACTTATCATCCTATACACCATATACATAAGTAAATAACTAGACAAAGTCATCAGCCACATTCCTGAATTTTATTGACATATGGAAAATGCACCAATAAGATGGTCTTCCATAACCAAAATGTCGTCTTTCACATAACAATAATTCCACCTGATGCACCTTCAGAAGCTTAGAAAAGATATACCTATTACTACTCCACAATTGACGAATAAGCACATTATCAACAGCTTCACACTTAGTTTCCTAAATTGCACAAATAGTTACATTGTTTCTTAGAATTGCATTCCTCACAGCAACAATTTTTGGGTCTTGCCCCAAACCCCTAATGTTCTAATAAAATTATCTTCTTGCATGTTTTTGTGTCTTCTTTACCATAGCGTTGTCGCCTAAGGTTTGGACTGAATAAGTTTCTAATAGTTAGAAAAAAAATACTAACTCTATCAACAACAATGAGGAACTTATTATGATGCACTATAACTCTGTCAGTCTACTTCTAGAGTTAATGCAGTGTCAAGAACCTTGGTATATGTGTGTCGTGCCAACATGCTACTAATATAGTACAGGTTTCACTGCATATTTGACTTTCATTGCTCTCAGCAGTTATGTAGCCATCAAGTGAGACCCATAACATTCTAATTTATTGTTTTTTTTATTTGTTAAGAAATTTATTGATTTTCTTGTTCATACTTAAAATGTTTTGGGTTTGTCAAGGAAGATGAAACTTGTATTTGCTTCCTAGACTACACATTTATTTTTTGCTAAAAGGTCCCATTGTATTATAGCAAAAAGCGCAAAGAAGTGTACATACTGGGCATACTAGACAAGCCTAGAGTGCCCCAGAAACTCGAAGAAAACCAAAAAACAAAAGAAACTACAAAGCATTAGTCCATTAAGGAAACCTGTAATAGTAGTGACCAGACCATTCCACACATGATAGAAAATTAGGCCTTCGTTCAAAAGACTCCACCCGACCCTTGTCTGAACCCTTAGCTCACTTTGCTAGAGTGTCTGCAGCAAAGTTAATCTTGCGGTATGCATGTTCGAAAGATATCTTCTCATAATGTCTTGTTAGCACATCTCATCTTTGTTGTAAAAAACATGGCATTGAGCCATTATTGAATGCACTCATTACACCAGTTGGATCTGATCTCACCTTAATACGCCTGTATAACATTTCCTTGCCAACTCCAACCCATAAATCACCGCATATGTATCGGCCATGTAGTTTGTGTTTGTACCCAACCCAACACTCAACACCCAACAACATCGCTGTCAGAATTCCTATCTACTACACCATCTCCAGATGGACCTGGATTATCCGTTGTTGCACCATCACAGCGAAGCAAAAGCTCATCCATGTCAGGCGCCTCCCAAATGCATTCTATTGGTATATCCCGTCGATAAAACTTGTGTTTAACTCCAAAATAATCCGCAATTATCTTATCAGCCATCATGTTGTGCAGAGACCCTTTCATACGAATTGAGTTATTGGTTATAATGCTAACAACACGACCTTTGAATTGAGTCCAGTGGGTCTTCTTATTTTCAAACCGCATCTTGGTTTTTTTGCTCCACAGTTCTACCTTCACAGTTATGTTTGCAACCAGCCACAGCTCTCGCACCATAGTTTAGAGTTATTCCATGCATCAAGAAGGTTTCTATCTAGATTAATAAGAAATTTGGACTGAATCCAATCTCAAGCCCTCTGCGCAAAGGCACGGTCCCAAAGTAAATGACGAAGGGAATCTTTATTTCTATTATAGTTTAAGTGTACTGACATAATAACAGCCATATGAAGCCAGACAATTCTTTCATCTGTGGTGCAACAAGACTCATGCACTAATTTCCAGTAGCTAGCTGCAATTGTTGGATGAACACATCTCCTCCAAATCAACTGAGCTTCAGGCATCAAATCTTGAAGCACTCCCATCTATTGTCGCAAGCATATTCTGGCAGATTTTGTTGTGCCCATTTTCTCAAGTATCCAAACTCGTCTATCTTTCTCACGTATATAGGGTAAAGGTATAAGCTCCAGGTTACTACCAACTCTCTGAATTTTAGCTCGTTGAGCCTCTCTCAAATTCCAGCTGCCATATAAGTTGTTAACAACACTTACTCGACCTTGGTGAGTGTCTCTCACTGTTTTTGGCAGTTGTAACAAGGTAGTCAGATTTTTAGGACCAAACCAATTATCATAAAACAGTGAGGTATCCTCACCATTTCCAATTAAAACACGAGTATGCCTCTCAACTTCTTTGTATATCCATCGAACACCACCCACAATGGATGACTTTAGACCATACAATATAACATCTCCATTCACCTTCAACAATTTTGCTCTCATAAACCTCGCCCAAGTCTTTGTAGAATTAAGAATATTCCACCATAATTTCATCAACATTGCTTTGTTACCACTTCTACCTGAGTAATCCCCAATCCACCATGAGATAATGGACTGCATACTTTATCAAAAGCCTGTAATTATTTGATATTTTAATCTATGAGTGGGTTTAGCATCCAAAATGTTGTAAATTGAGCTAGCAGCAGCACGTCACCTTTGGTAGCTCCATTGAACTGTGTTTCTCACCTGTTATGAAACAGGTCAGGACTTGCTAGTCTTGTAGCTTTCAGTACGTTCTTTGGATCGATTAGATTTGCAAAATAGAAAAAGTATAGGAAATAAAATACAACATAAATTTAATGTTTGTTTACCATTTGCTAAATTCAACAAGGTCAAGATCAAATATGATTTCGAACTCTGCTGAACCTGATGGTGAGTAATCTATGGTCAAAAGTCCCAATATGTAGTTGTAGTGTTCGTAACATCTCTGTAAATAGAATAATCTAACATTCCAATCAAATGTACAAAGAACCCTGATTAAGGTTTTGGAAAGTATCACAAGCACATATTACGTGTGCAAGATAGTTAAAGCACAAAAATTCACAATTTCAATTCAAATTTCTGAGGTAGTGATTCAATACTAAACTAGTTAAAAACTATACTCATTATATAACTGCATTAAAAAATGTGGCAAGATCCTAGTAATCCAATAGATGAAATCACTAAAACATTTGAATTCAAGCTCCACATTAATAAATAATTCCTACTCAAAACTACTCGAAAAATTGAAAGCAACAAAGACGAAAACCAATTAACACGCAGTAAGAACTACAAAAGCCACGTATTTTCACTTCGAAGTCCCTATCTAACAACCCAAGCACAGAGAAAGATGGATCAATCCAGAATGAGGATTTACTTTCTAGTAATTTGTTGTCGGAAGTTGTTTCATGGTTTTTTTCGCCGATGAAGATAATGTCATATACAATGGCAGTTAGTGTTGCCCGATGAATGAACCTAACCAATACACCCAATGGTTGGTCTACGTCCAACTAATAACATCAGGACCAAAAGAAGTTGTAGGGTTCATAGATGCACCTTTGAAGGCTCTACCGACTAAAATATTAGCACCCACAATGAAACCAACCGTAATTGGTTCAATGGTTCCTATATTTCCCTTCTTTAGGTCAACATCAGTAGCATAAACAGCGTAAACAAAACCAAATTGTTAGAGCATGGCTCGGTCAACCTCACTAAGTGTTGGTATGTCAAGCTTAGTTGTCTTTAGTGATCAAAACTCGACCGCTTGCAACACACATTGGGTAATGACTTCATTAAGTTAGCTTTAGGTTGTGGAAGATTTTGGTAGGATTTAGAATCACTATTTGAAGAGTTGAAGAAGACTGAAGATCAAGCGAAGACACCCGTCTTTACATTCAAAAGGTTAGTGAATCTAAATAACATGATTCCATTATATTTTACACATGTGTTACAAAAGACAAAAACATAACTTAATGCTCGAGCTTTACGTTATGACTTGATCACTTCTGATCAGTGTATTAAGATATAACTCCGCTTTATCGCTTGCGATATTGTTGTTCTAGTTATTATGACGTTTCATATTGCTTAGAGCTTTCTTTTCTTCTTCGTCTCTAAGTAATATAAGGTTTTTCCTAAAACCTGCGAGTTGGATAATAGCAGTTGTGATGTTGTCTCGGTAGTATTACGAGATTTAATCCATCACAGTATTGTGTCTCGACTTACCCTGTCTGACTCAGTCGGATTGATTGGCACGTACTTGTATGTGCTAAATGTAATCGAGATCGTGACTCAGACTTATGTTGTGTAGACTCGATATACTGTTTTTCTGAGTTTGAATACTATATCATGGTTTGGCTTTGATTTCTGAAGTTCTGAATCATTTATTTCATTCTCTACATATGAACATCTAAAATGCCATATCACACTTTTAGATTTCGAAACCATATTTTTGTTTTCTCATCTTATGGACTTTCAGAGTTCGAAAACCTCAATGTAGCTTTTGGTAAAACTGACTTTGATTTCGAAACCATAATCTGGTTTTTGTATCCATAAGCTATTCAGTCTGAAACTTAAAACTAAGTTGTGACCAATGAGAAAACTTGAGTTCGAAACAATGTTTGCTGGCTAACAGTGACTTGAAAATCGAGACCAATGTGTCTTGACCATGTGAGTTCTAAAAGATCTAAAAGACCTTGGGGTTTCCTAAAGGTTTATGTGAACCGGGAAATATAATATGTGCGTCAAGGACAAAAAGGTGTGATGCTAAAACGTCTCTTGACCACATGGACTCTCAAGTTCGACACCAAACATTTGTGGCAAGATTAATATGTGTTTCTTGTTTCGAAACCTTAACCAAGGTTTTGTTAAAACAAAATCAAAAGTTCGAAATCATACTTTGATTTCGCTATATGGAATTTTGATTTGGGAACCTTAATTCGGTTTCAGTCATATATGAACTTTAGGATCCGAAACCTTGATTTGGTTTCTGCCAAACAGAATGTAGATTTCGAAACCTAATATTGGTTATCTCAGAATGTGTATTTCGAAGTTCAAACTATACCATTTTGATTTGTGCTTCAACGAATTAATGAGTTTGATATTCTCAAGTTTGAATTTGTTCATCTTCAATGTACAACTAAGTTGGTTTGAGTCATAGTCATAAATATGGTTCGTCGCTCTTGTTAGTTGACACATGATTTCTAATCAATACTGTACATGATTAGATCTTCTTTTGGATATACTACTTGATCAAATATTTAATTGATTTCTCTTTTGATGTTTTGATTTGTATTCGTGGATATCATTAACGTGGTCATCTATATTGGAATCGAAAATTCAGGAGATTCAACATTTTGCTATTACTCGAAGAATAATACACTGTACTTTTATTGGTATATCTTTTTGTATGATTCGGAATGTCCATTGAACCTACGTGTTCAATTAAGCTTAACACACAAGGCTTGTCCACGTCTGCGATGATGCGTTTATGCGGAACGTTGAGCCACGTTGGACCAGATCCCACTTCCACCTAGGATCGTTCTGGCCCGTCCAGCAAAGCCTAGGAAGTGATGTCGACATTATCAAAGCTGATGACGATATTTGGAAGTTAATAATACATTAAGGAGATTTTCGAAACAATATGACACGTTTTCGAATTGAGCTCTATCCCAGGGAGCATATTTGGTAAGCACTATATTTCGAATTAATGAAATATCCAAATATACCTTTTGAGTATTATTTGCTTTGAATGCTTTTGGCCAAACATTTATTGAAATATATTTTTCATTAATGTAAAATGCTAAAGTAATAGATCTCATTAAATGCTATGAGTCTATGTGAGGTATTTCGGAACTATATGTGGAAATGTGCTTTAATGAATTTCCGAAATTAACTTAGCCTCATTTTAAAGCTAAAGCCTTAGTCAATATAAATAGGAGTGGTTTCTCTCCTAAAAGCTTTGTCCCTCTACCAAGCTCTTCTTAAAAATTATAAGCTTGTGTTTATTCACGTTTCCTTTCAGTGACCTTTAAGCTTTTGCTTTCAGTCTGGTTAGTGCAAGACTTCTCTTGGGGGTCGAGAAGCCTAAAAATACCTCTTACGGGAAACTAGTTTATGTTTACTAGTCTTCTTTGTATTGTACTTGTGTTATGTTCTATCATGTTTATTAAGCCTTGTGATCTTGTTTATTCTATGGTCCTTCTCTTCTGCTATAAGGCCACTCAAGAATTTTATGATTAGAAGATACTCGTATCTATTAACATGGATTTGTCAGCAAGCCGCTTTCGGTATGTGTGCCTAACCTATAGATATTGAGTGGAATCAAGATCGTTGTTATTGGATTTTTTTTTTTTGCAGGTACACTGTTCTTCACGGTCATACATATTGTAATGCATCCATTTATTGCTTGATTCCAACTGGGATGATAATGTTGCTCTTTTGGGAGTTTTGGTTTTGAAACCTTGATCGATATCTCGAGGGGCCTTATTACCAAGTAAACTTAAATATCCTCGCTCTTGGTGTAAAACGACTTTCGGTGAAATATCTGTAAGTTTCCAAGGATATCATCTAGCGATTTGACCTGCCGCTATTTGGTTGTTTTCCATAAGGTTGTAGACGTCTGATTGGAGGTCGGGTAGCGATAGTCTTCACGACGGTCTGTGGAGCAACTCCTAGGCAAGACAGTAAAGGACGTCTGCTTGTTTTGGGGAGTACATGTGCGTGACCACCTTGCTGTGGTTGGAGGCGTATGAATACTGAGGGGAAATATTTGTGACTAATAGTCGTATTAGGGTCATATTGTCTGCACCAGCTAGTCCGAAGTCTGAGAGTAGGCGTGTTGGCGGCTTAATTCTTAAAAGTATTCAAACTAGACTAGGTCCCGGGGTTTTTCTACGATTTTGTAGTTTCCTCGTTAACAAAATTCTTATGTGTATTTTACTTTATTTCCGCATTATCTTTGATTCGTCATTTATAATTAAAGTATTGTATTTGTTTGTTGACATAGTCTTTCGGTATCTTGTATTGATTCCCGTTGTGTGATTCAATCAGTAACGAAAGAGATCTTATAAGTTGCCTAAAATAAAAGATTGGTGGTGTACTCGATACCCTCGTCTTTTCAGTTTGTATCGGAGTAGGCAAACACCTTAAGATCTAACAATCTGTGTTTGGCTCGATCCAACCTATAAGAAATGAGTAATAATAAACGATCGAAAATGTCGGAAAAATGGCCAGTTAACATATCATGAGAGTTTGTTGAATCTACTTTAGAAATGGCTCAGAATGTTATCATCTCTGGTTCTGAGAAAATCTGGGATGTTGCCATCCAAGATTTTTATAGTTTTGATTCTCCCAAATGCTCAAAAGAGATTTCTATAAATCAACTTCATCTGTGTCTGTTAAGAAGACGGGTAATGAAGTTGTGGCAAAGGCCCTTAGTGCAGAAACCTCTGATCATGGTTGAGAATTAAAACTAGCCTTAGAAAGAGAAGAAAAACACTTAGATCAATTAAATACCCTATCTCTTGAGATTAAGAATTTAAAGTGTCAACTCGAAGAGTCTCGCAAAGGAAATTCCTATACTTCGATTCCTAAGTGTGCATTGTGTAGTCTTGATTACTATGACACTGGTGACGAAATTGATTTCGAGGACAAGGCTGATAATGAAGTGACTATTCATGAAAATTCTCTTCCTAAGGATGACATGGGCATTCCTTATTATCACCACTGCTTTATGCTTCAGTTGAGTGGTGATAAACATAAATTGATAAAGGAAATTAAGAGACTAAAAGGTGGAATTCACATTAATTCAGAAATCGAAGATCGTGATAAAATTTAAAATTATTCGATCTAAGATTGATGAGTGTGAAAAACTTCGTCTAGATCTTTATGTTGCCAATAAAAAAATTGGGAGGATGGAACAAGACTTGAAAAAGTTTAAGCTCAAAAAAACTTGACTCAATGCTAAAGGAGACGAGACATCCTCATGATACTCGAGGATTGGGCTATAAGGGAATAGACGCTCCATGTATAAGCAAAGAGAACAAGTTTGTCAAAGCAAAAGGTTTTGTCCAACCGAACTCTTCAAAGGTAAACATTAAATAAGATGCTTCTACTAATAAAAGTCATTTACCCTATGTCAAAGATGAAACAAACAATGTTCGTCATACACCATCTCAAAGGAATCCACATCAACATAAAAATAGCATTACTTATGTTACTTTACATTGTTCTTATTGTGGTAATAAAGGGCACCTGAAAAGAGGATGCAGGTATCTGAAAAGAAATATGAAGACACGAGACTCTCTCTTCTCTTTAGCGAAAGGAATGGTTAAACCATTTGTGAACAATTGCACTGCTTCCACAGGTAATTCATATCGGTATTGTCCCAAAAATTTGCAAACGAATTATGATGAACCAAGACATGTCTTTAAGAGTTCGTCCAGATCCTTTAATAATCATCGTTATTATAAAAAGGAGAATAATTCTGCAAAGACAAGATCTGATGCACCCAACTGGAGAAAAGCCGACTCTTATACACAAAACGTCAATTATTCAAAGGATTCTTCTACAACTAGTTCAAAAGTTTGTCATACAGAGAAATCTGCTGCTGCGAGAACCAAACAAAAATAGTTACCGAAAAATCGCAATACCACTCCAGGTAAGTCCAAGAATCTTTTGACTACGCAGATGAGTGACGATGAAAAGAACGCAGAGATAGACAACATTTTCCAGGCAATGAATAAATATATGGAAAGGGTAGAAGTCCTTAGAAGCAACTCCGGAGGAGCCTCTAGCTCTGATCTTTATGGCTACCAGGTTTCTAAATCCAAGCCGAAAAATAGGTATCGAAAATCTAGAAAGAAGCATGCAATGCAAGAACCTATAACTACTGTTACAGATGGTTCTAGTTCTGTCACCAGTTGTGAGCAAGAAAATGCTCACGTCAACGCAACTTGGTTCTGTTGGTATGTGCATTCTCACCAACTATGCTCTTTGATGGTGAGGTGACACATGTGACTGAGCACATACTTTGTTATATGCGTGTTTAATATTCAAATGAAGAGATGACAAATGCACTGTAACTATTTTGAGTTTTTCGATCTGTTAACTTGCATATTTATTTCCTTGATCATTTAATATGGATGGAATGTTAAATAAATAATTGTTAAGTAATTGGCAATACTTGTCTTCAATGTATAACTCTTGAAGAGACAATTCAACTGAGCCAAGAATCACCTGATTCTGATACAGAATGAAGAAGTTATGTGCAAAACAATATTCGTATTTGCCGACGAAAAGTAGGTTCCGAATTCTAACAAACATAAATGTTAGGTTTCGAAACCTAAACATGTAAAACGTGATTTTGGTCATGTTTGGTATATTTCCTTCCATACTCAATGCTTGATGTTTCCTTTGACTCACTTGTCATCCTTGACTAATCGAGAGTCATTAGATTTGAATTTGTTTCCTTCTAAGATATATATTGTCTTAATATTGTCTTGATTGTGAAACATGGATATTCTAATCTATTGGGAACATATGAGAATTCTGAGATAAAAACATATAATGACTGTTTGTTATTATATTTTGATATCTACGAAAATAACAAAAATATGCGTGAGTTTCGAAAACAATATTTAATATAATATTTCCGAATCCATGATGAATATATGTTGCAGGTTATCAAGTTTATACTTTTATCTCCTTGGGAGCTGATCTATAAAACTGTTGTTAAATATCTTGATATTTCGGCCTCCCTATGTTTGTGGCTGTTATAATTGTACTAATGACTTTGTACGCAGGTATAAGTATAACTATGTAAGGAGGAGATTGGTTTTATGCAAGTCACGATACTATGGGATTTCTTGATGCCATATGGCAGGAGTAAGCAGTGTCATATGGGGAGAAAAATGCATGCACGTGTATTGAAAAATGAATGAAAGCACTAACTAAGGGGGAGTAACACTAGTTGTTACTACTGGTTACTAACACTGTAGACTTTCGCGTTGTGCTACGGTTTATAACAATACGTCGGACTTGATAGACATCCGAACTTACATTTAGGGGGAGTAAGTATATTGGTTATCATGTGATTTTTCAATAGTACATATCTTGTTTGCAGATTGACATATTTTGCAGGTACTATTGGTGTGCTGTCAAGCTAAGTAGAAGAACTCGAAGCGTATAACTTAGGTTTTCATTTTCTCGTTCACCTATGTAAAGAGTTTTTGTCATTAAAATTGACAAAGGAGAAGATTGTTTGAGCATGACTCGGTCAACCTCACTAAGTGTTGGTATGTCAAGCTTAGTTGTCAAATTTAGTGATCAAAACTCAACTGCTTGCAACACACATTAGGTAAAGACTTTATTAAGTTAGCTCTAGGTTGTGGAAGATTTTGGTAGGATTTAGAATCATTATTTGAAGAGTTGAAGAAGACTGAAGATCAACCGAAGACATCCGGCTTCACATTCAAGAGGTTAGTGAATCCAAATAACCCGATTCCATTATCTTTTACACTTGTGCTACAAAAGAAAAGAACATAACTTAATACTTGAGCTTTACGTTATGACTTGATCACTTGTGATCAGTGTGTCTTAAGATATAACTACGCTTTATCGCTTGCGATATTGTTGTTGTAGTTATGACGTTCCATATTGCTTAGAGCTTTCTTTTCTTCTTCGTCTCTAAGTAATATAAGGTTTTTCCTAAAATCTGCGAGTTGGATAATAGCAGTTGTGATGTTGTCTCGGAAGTATTACGAGATTTAATCCATCACAGTATTGTGTCTCGACTTACCTTGTCTGACTCAGCCGGATTGATTGGCACGTACTTGTATGTGCTAAATGTAATCGAGATCGTGACTCACACTTATGTTGTGTAGACTCGATGTACTGCTTTTCTGAGTTCGAATATTATATCATGGTTTGGCTTTGATTACTGAAGTTCTGAATCATTTATTTGATTATCTACATATGAACATCTAGAATGCCATATCACACTTTTAGATTTCGAAATTGTTAGAGCATTGTCCGGTCAAACCCACTAGCGTTGGTATGTCAAGCTAGTTGTCAGTTTTAGGTGTCAAAACACAATTCTTGATTTAGTATTATACTATATCGATTAAGGTTTCAAAACCAAAACAGGAATGATCCGGTTACATGGTTAAAGTGATTTATTCTTGATTTAGTAATTGCATGGTATATTGCAAAACCTGAAAAGGAATGATCCGGTTACATGGTTAAAGTGACAATATTTTGACAATGTTGCGCCATTTCCTTTATAAAACTCAAACGACGATGAGTTTAAAGCCAATTTTTTAACATGTTCCTCTTATAAAACTCCGCATGTCTAAGATGAGCGCGTTCCTAAAGGTATAAGACCATGTGTATGAAAATCAACCGTTGAAAAATTAAAAAATTAACGGTTGATATCAAAGATTTTGGAAGGAGATGTTTCGCATCTCAGAATGGTAAGCTTGTAGAGTTTTATAAGAGAAATCACCAAAAATTTAGCTTTGAATTCATTGTCGTTTGAATTTTATAAAAGAAGTGGCGCGACATTATCAAAATATTATCATTCTAACCATGTAATATGGGATCATTCCTCAAACTTAAAATGTCAAATACAATAACAAAATGATCTTAATTTGTCAAGTGTTCCCAGAATCTTAGTGAAGTAAGTTAATTTACCTTGATAGAGTACCCCTCTTGATAAACGATGAAAAAAGAGCATGTATTAGTCTGTCTATCATAATATCAGGGTTTTAGTTTATAAATCTAATGCTAACTAGAAATATAATGGATGATTACCATTATAAATGATGAGTTTTGATCTGTTTTTTTTTTTTTTAATGAAAACTAGGGCAAAGGAAGTTGCAAAGAGAACTGAGAGTTCAGTTTTTTTCCGTTTCAAATGAAGTTCCTAAGCTCAACAATTAAGCCAAACACAAAATGGGGTCTATTAAACTGCCACGTAAGTAATAATGTGAACCATTAGATATACAAAATCTAACGCTACATAGGGTTTGTCAATATGATTTGTCAAAACACTTTGTTCATGGATCCCGACCGTTTAGTTTAAGAAACATCAACAAAACAAGTCATCCTTAGTTTGCTCATACTGCCACACTATACTAGTCTTAACACCTAACCGTTCGTTGTCAAGTCTTAGTTTCCATGTCGAACAATGTAGACTCATATTAAGGGACCCTCGACCAATAAAGTGGAAACATGTAAAAGGCCCGTCGAGTCATTCCTATTATTTTCTTTTTAAGTTTGATGAACTGCATGTCCCATTAATATTCAGAATCAGATCAAAACCCCTAGCTAACAAATCTAGCTTTATTCTTTCCTTGTCAGTTTCCTTTACAACCAGGGAAATTGCTACTTATTTTGTTTGAATAAAGTTGGTCAAAGTCCAACTAGCCAGCCTAACTTGTGACTTGTCAATGTTGCCATCGAAACGAAGACAGGACAGTCTAACTCTACCAGTCTACCTTTATAATTCTCGCAGTACTTACTATTTAAGGCAAGAGTGTGAAACATGATCTTTACTTCAAAGGCAGTAAAGTTGATCTCGTGCAAAAATTAGACTAAAGCTTACTCAATGGACGGAAATGCATTACTCTATTAATTTTACTTGAAGGCCTTTGTGCTAGAGCCAAGAGGGGAACAAAGCTCCATCTACAAACTACAAAGACGAGCGCATTTTATGACAAACGTTTGGGAAAAAATGTTAAGGATCTATTTTCTAAAATGTATAAATGAAAGGTCCGAGCAGGTGATCGTCTGGACTTTTGAAACACTATATTTCAATAATGATAAATATTTGGCGACAATACCGGAAATGAAGTTAGGAAGCGAGGAAAATAAAAATAAAAAAAATACTCACGGAGCAAACACCATGACGTTATTGAAATTATAGCAAAGACAAAGGAATGAACTTTTAAAACATTTTGTTTCATTCAAAATGTTTTTTTTTTAATCAGCACAAAAAGGAATATATTGATAAAAATGAAGAAGGTACAAAAGATCTTGTACCACCCTGAGATTACAAGAACAACAAGAGCAAAACACTCAAGTACCAGGCTACTTGAAAGTTAGAAAAAGAGAACATCAGAACTAAATACAGAAGTACAAGCATTGCCAGTTGACAATGGTTGTTTGATAGTCGACTGACTCGAAGTTCTTAAGCACCAAAATGAATTAGTGTACCCACTATAGAATCAGTCGGAAATTTTACTGAGGAAAAACACCCAAAAAGTATAGATTTTTTTGACATCAAGGGTTAAGATAAGAAATAAATAATTGAAAAACAGTATGCACGCATTAAACCATAGAATTCTCCTTTAGCTGAAATAGACTAGTAAAATTTCGATAAATTTATATTATTGAGACTGCTAAATTCTATTAAATTATCATAACATTCAAATTTTAAGTTTTAAATTAAAAAAAAAAAAATATTTAAGTTAAATTTAAAGGACTATTTTCTATAAGATAGCTGTTGCGTTATGGAGCCGGTTTCTCGTAAAGAACCAATCTTATCAATAGTAAAACTAAACACATACACATGATTTTCTCCTTCAATACGATAAAAACAGTTAGAAATTTCTCAAGCAAGAGACGAATCGAAATGTTGTATAAACGTGTACAAGAAACAAACAATTTTAATTCATATTTTTAAAAAGTCACCATAATGTAGTGCTATTATAATGATTATTTATTCATATATTAGTTGAGACTTATTAGATACTAAAATTTACGTTATCTTATAAATTTAGAGAGGTTATTAATTTAGCACATTCGCCCAAGTCGGGATTGACAAAAATAAAATTATTTTAGCGAAATTACTAATTTATCGAGTTTTAGGCATGTTCCTATGGTGCCACCCAAATCCTCCCCTTTGCAATCCTAGGTGGACTAGTAAACGCAAAATGGGACAGTGGTAATCGATAGTAATTCCGTCGATAGATGGTAAAACCATCCTCGAGATCTCTTTCCCATCCAACGGCCCAATTCGTTGTGCCTATTTAATGCACCCTCAAACGTCTTCTCCTTCACATTCTTCACATTTCTCACATCCAACACAATTGTAATCTGCTGCAACAAAAAAAAAACTTTTTTTTTTCCCTTGTTAATCAATGGAGTATGAACATGATTCTTCTGATGAAGAGGTGCAAAGAAGAATGAATGCTGCAGGATATTGATTCTAACTCTGATGAAGAAAGGGCGCAGTTCGACACTATGTTGCAGGTCTATACCGGCGCAATACCAATGGAACCTGAGCCAAAAGCAGTACAGTGTAGATGATACACTTACCGTGATCGGGAATTCTACCACCAGAAACTGATGCATGATTATTTTAATAAAGATTGTGTGTATTCCGACCAAGATTTTTAGCGTCGCTTCCGCATGCCCCGGCACTTGACGAAATTTATTATTGCGGAGCTTGTAAGAGTTGAACCTCGATTTGATTATCAGTTTGATTGTCGTAATATTATAGGTCACAGTCCGGAGCAGAAGGTTACGGCGGCCTTGAGGATTCTTGGTTACGGTTGTCCGGCAGATTCCCTTGATGAATACATCCGAATGGGCAAAACAACGTCGTTCCAGTATCTGTCATTGTTTTGCGAAATTATGATTGATCATTTTGGTCCAACCTATTTGCGCAAGCCTAACCGGAAAGATATTCGAGAGATATTGAAAGTGAATACGGCGAGGGGTTTCCCTAGAATGCTTGGTAGTCTCGACTGCATGCACTGGGTGTGTCAGGGGTGTCCAACTAGGTGGGCTGTTCAATACAAGGGTCATTACGCTAAGCCAACTGTCATTTTAGAAGCTGCGGCTACTGAAGATTGTTGGATATGGCATGCTTTTTTTTGTCTTCCTGGTTCGCAAAATGACATCAATGTTTTGCACAAATCGCCTCTTTTCGAGGAAGTTAAGAAGGGCCGAGCTCCCCTGTGAATTTCAATATCAACGGACACCAGTACACTCATGGGTATTTTCTTGCTGATGGAATCTATCCTAAGTGGTCAACTCCGGTTCAAGCGTTCAGGGGAGTTCCTCCAGGGAATACAGGTAAGGCAATGAGGCATTTCAACAAAATGCAGATGGCCTTCGGGAAAGATGTTGAGCGTGCTTTTGGAATTCTGAAGAAGAAATTTGCTATCATTTGTGGTCCTTTCCGTGGTATGAGTCCCCGTGAAATGCATAAGACTATGCTCACTTGCATAATTCTGCCTAACATGGTAATCTTCGAAACTCGTCGTGATGCATCCTGGACCAACTATCCAGACGAGGATTTGAGGGAGGATGTTGTACCACAAAGGGGTATGCCTGCAAGGGACTATGCGTGGATGACTAATCACATTCGGAATCCAAATTTGTACAAGAGGTTAAGGAGTGATCTTTGTGTTCATCTTTGGGCAGAAGAAGGACGAAGAGCTGTTGGACATGGTGGAGATGAAGATGAAGGTCGTGCTCCTCGTTGGGAAAACGCTGCTGCCTTTGATGGTGGAGATGAAGAGGATGGATAATGAGTATGATGATTAAGCTGTTTTTTTTTTTTTTTCTTTTTTAAAAATTTTTTTTTTTTCTGTGTAAGTTGGGTTTTTTTTTTTTCTGTAAGCTACGTTTTTTTTTCTCGTAAGTATTATTAATGAAGATTAAAATTTTATATAACTAGAGTTTTTCATTAAAATTAAAGATCGATATTACAATAAAGGGTGTGC
This sequence comes from Papaver nudicaule, assembly GCA_023529015.1. Taxonomy (NCBI): domain Eukaryota; kingdom Viridiplantae; phylum Streptophyta; class Magnoliopsida; order Ranunculales; family Papaveraceae; genus Papaver; species Papaver nudicaule. The sequence goes on along the minus strand of JAJJMA010257886.1, from coordinate 7,428 downwards.
CATGCCCTTTACAAAAGTTAAAGTCGTTCCGATATAATTAGTAAAAAGGGTTTGCCAAGCCCTTTTGCAAAAGAAAGAAAAAAAAACGATCTGATATAATTAGTAAAAAAGGGTGTGCCATGCCCTTTTGCAAAAGATCATCCGCTGATGATAAAGCAATTGCCATTGGTGATGAAAATTGGCAAACTGCCTTCCTTGATGATGATACTATATAATACACTGCCGTCATTGATGATGATACTACTACATACACACTGCTACCCTTGACGATGATGATTATGATACTACACATTGCTGCCCTTGATGATGATGATGATACTACACACACACTGCTACCCTTGATGATGATGATGATGATACTACACACTGCTACCCTTGATGATGATGATGATGATACTACACACTGCTGCTGCCCTTGATGATGATGATGATGATGATACTACACACACTGCTACCATTGATGACGATGATGATGCTATACACAAACTGCTGCCCTTGATGATGATGATGCTACCCCCCACTCCCTGTGAACGATGATGATGAACATGTTACTCGTCTGCCCAAGGACTTTCCTCCTCCGCTTCTAGGTCAGATGCATCAGCATTGACTGATGGGATAGTAGGTGGTTCTTGTACACTTGCCTGTAGTGCGGCCAACCGTTCTGCCTCCATCTGGCGTTTGATGCGGTCAAAATCCATCTTCCAAATATAAAGTTGTTCATCGTTCATGTTAGAGGTATTGGCATTCATGATCTTGTGCTTGTCATGATTACTCACATACTTCTCTTGAGATAGGCGACTTTTTTTAAGCTCACCATTCAGGACCTTGCGTTCTGCCGATCGTAGCTTGGAAGTTTCCTTTAAGTGGGCAGTATAAGCATCCATGTTGAAGCCTTTCCCCTCAACAGCGGCATCAGCCTTAGCTTGTTGTAGCTTCTTCGCTTGGTTCCTGCCACACAACATCTGAAACTTAAGGGCATTTGCGGACGCCTTATCAGTAGTGATCCCTCCTCCACTGCCTCCACTCCCTCCACTGCCTCCTGCACATGGTGACCCCATTTGTGAGGAAAATGGGGACGAAAAGGGCGAGGATGGAGATGCCTGGGAGTGTGGGGAACCTTGATTGAACGATGGACCTTGATTGTACGGTGAAGCTCTAGGGACCGACTTCATCTGGAGCAGCATCTTTGGGTCGTACTGTGGCAATACTTTCAAAATATGGTAACACTCCTCATAGGCAAATGGTTTACCATGCTCTCGCTTCCAAGCCTCCCGACACTTTCGTTCGACGTCCGTGTCACCCTCCCCACTTTGCCTCCTTTGTTCAGCCTGCACAATCGCGACCACAAACAGTTGGACCTGTGCATTGATCGTGACAAAGTGGTTGCATAAGGAAACTTCGGTACGGCAGGTTACATTCATCGTCTCTTGTTCGAACTGATCAAATATGCTCCCCCAAAGGGTCGCTTTGTCCTGATGAGCGCCGACAATGGGATTCTCAGTGAATCATACATAGTTGGAACAAATTATCATATCTTCACTAGCGGTAAACGATTGCCCGCGGCTTCCTCTACCAGTCCCAGCATTACCCATTTCTTGACTATCCTCATCGTAGACTTCAGGTTCATATTGAGATGATTGAGTAGCCGGTTGTTTACCCTTGTTTTTTGCTTTACCACGAGCCATATGAAAATTAGCAAACAAATAGATAGCGGAGTGCGCAATTGTGTAGATCTGAGAATACTACTACAAATGTTGTGAGGGTGTGAGTTTTGAAAACTACCAAATGAGGGTATATATAGGCTGCATGAAATCACAGCCGTACATGTTGGAGACAGAAATAGTATCGTCGACAGAATTTCTGTCGACCTCGGTGGAAAAACCACTTGTCGACAGAAAATCTGTCGACGACACTAAAACTGTCTGACGTTGCAAATTTGCAACTTTGCAACGTCGTTTTGCCTCTTTGCTGGGTCCATAGTGTGCCAAAACACTCTTAATTTATGTTTTTTTGTGTCCCATAGGAACATGCCTTACAGTAAGAGACCTTTTATAGAGGTTTCAATTATACTAACTTGCTGGAAAAATTGACTCTTCACAGCAAAGGCAGTGGAAGTAGTTAGAATTGAGCATTTGATCTTCCACTTGGACGGACAAACCAATTTTGTATGCTGGGAAATATAATTATTGAGCGTCGTTGATTCGCCCAACATCTCAACTTGATCCGTCGATCACCAATGACTATTTTCTAACAACAAACGATCACATTTTTCTCTCTTTGAATACCTCTACCATCAAATACTCAACTCACAACACACATATTCAACTCACAACACTCACCACTCTTCTCTACAATGTTTCTCCATTAAAAATTCTTCGAATACTTCTTCTACTTATCCAAAGTTCTCAATAGAAATGTCTCAATTAAAATCTCAAGCCTTTACTAGTATAAAAAGAAATAAAAAACAAACCAGTCAAAAAAAGCCTAATTATATACTGGTAACGGTGAAAGATTCGAATTCGAATGAATAGGAACGCCTTTGAAAATTTTCCAGTTGAGAATTATCTACAACGCTAGGTAATTTATCTACAAAAAATGGTACAGATATAAGTTACCAATAACCAAGAAGGTCATGGTATGAAGTTAAAACGGTTTATGAACATCTACCTAAAGGTTCAGATTAAAAAAAAAAACATCTACCTAAAGGTGCTAAAATTATTGTCGATAAATTTCCTTGAATCTGCTTGTACATCCTAGAAGCGCAGAAAACATCAAAATAAATTGTTTTTTCGTATTGGTGAAACGTTTGTGAAAAAGCAGGGGTACCGAAATACTACCAACTTTTCGTTTGGGCTCGTGAGACTTATGGTCAGATCTGGACGATCTCAAAAATCAATATCCAGATCTGTTAACCTGAGTTTGGATCACAAGTGATCAGTCCAACATAAGACAGGGTCTTGGTAAATCCAATGGATAGATTGGGGACAACGATCAGGTGTAGTAATAACGTACTTCTTGTGTTTCCTTTAATTATATAATCAGAGAATATAATGCGGAAAGTAAAGCACACAAGCCAGCAGAGATTTTTTTAACGAGAAAACTACGACCTGTAGAAAAACCTCGGGACCTCGTCCAGATTGAACATTGCACAGTACAAACTGTCTACAAACACTAGCCTACTATAAGACTTCGGTCTGGAATGTAGCAGACACCAATTCCACCCTCCAAGCGAACTGGCTACTGTCGCACTCCTTACGTCTCTAGATCCCCCCACAGATCGTCATGCACTTGATTCCCCTAGCTGACGTCCTTTACAGGCTTAGGAGTTGCTTTAACCGATGTTAAAGGCTTGTGTCAATAATTTCGGCTTTGCAACATCAATTACCAACTGTATGTTTGAACTGTCTTCTATCAGTTTGACATACACAAAGTGACTTCCTTCGGATTGCTCCAGGTCATACGGAAATCTACTTACAAGCGGGGGCTGACAAGTAAACAGAGTAAAATATGCCCAACTTGTCTCTACCTCAGTTGTAAAAAGAATCACTTAAGAAACTTATACAACTGGAGCTAATTAGGTCTTACGAGTGCAGCAGTGTGTTGCTTCCTTTCAACCCTGTGTGTAACGTATCAGTTCTTGAATGGCCTTATATCAGAAGAGAAGGACCGTAGAATAGACAAGAACGTGATCAGGTTACCAAGGTTACAGGTCACTCCGATTTCAACCACTAAGGTCTCAATCTCCTACCTGTGCTTCCCAACTCTCAAGAGAAGTCTTTATAATCGTTAGGTAATTCCCACAGAGGAACTGCTACCTAATAGAGGATGACTATACCATAACAAGCATTCACCGAAGTGAAAAGAGTTTACGATCGATTCCACAAAGAAACTTCACGTATGCTTGATGCTTGTGGTTTTCTTTAGAAACCTCTATTTATAGCACTCAATAAGATAGGTTGCTTAGGAATAAAGCAACTAGTTACTTGTTCCACAAGTTTATCAAGTGCCCGTGTAAAACGAACCCGTTACTTAACTTGCGCACAAATAAACCTAGATTTATCTCAATTCACTACACGAAATCCAGTTTTTACCAACAGCAGCATTAGTCACGGTTTGCATTTCAGCAACGCGCATACGCTGTTGGGAAGCTCGTAACGTCTTCAATGGTTACTGAAAATGCGATATGTTACAGTGCTCCGTGTTTTTGTTGGTGCAATTACCCGCCTACCCTCAATATTTCGGTGAACTTCCTAAGTTAGCCTCGACTTTTCTTTTCCCCGCCCAACTTTTGGTGTGATGAAATTTCAACCCCAGCAGCGTAACAGAACCTGTTTTTTATCTCAACGGAATTCTGTTGAATAACATTTGAGATAAATTTTGAAAATCAGAAAACAATAAAGAAAAATCACTGAAAATGAATTTTATTTTGTCCGAGTTTTGGTGATAGGGTAGAGAAAGAAGTTAATGTGTCTAGCTGAAAACAGTTGAGACATAACTTCTATTCGTCTTCACCTCCACGGATTTCATCGCCTAACATTCAATTCCTTTCCCCTTTTTTTTTCAGCGGATAATCCTTCGTTTGAGTCTGAGCTTGAGAAAACATCATCAACATCATTCAATCAGTTACTTCTTATGTGAACCTCGATTTGATATTAGTTTAATTATCAAATCGATTTCTCATAGAGTTATTGATTGAGATTTGGAATTTGAATCTGAGTTCATTCAACAATTAGGTATTTCACTGATTTAAGAGGAATCTGAGTTCATTCAGCAATTAGGTATTTCACTGATTTAAGATTCATTTATTTATGTTAATTTCAAATATATGAACATCAATTGAATAACTGAATTCATCCAGCAATTACATATTTCCCTGATTTAAAATTAGAGTATGAGTATCTACATCTTTTCAGATCTGTATTTGGTTATAGATTTTTTGTTGATTTGTATGTGTGGTTTGTATGTGAAAGTTTATGATTGTTAGTATTTGTATCTTTAGTTTATGAACTTGGTAACATGAAGCATATTTCAATTTGGTAATGTAGGATCGATGTTGGGGAATAAAGATTGGATGCTTGAAAAAGACCTATTTAGCCAAAAATATCGAGAGGGGGTTAGAGACTTCCTCAACTTTGCATCAGCCAATGGGGATTCATCTGGTTGTGCTTGCCCATGTAAGAAGTGTGCTAATGATTTTCGGCATCCATGGAAAATTGTTCGAAAGCATCTGTTCGAGGTGGGTATCTCGAGGACGTACAACACTTGGTACTTGCATGGTGAGGAATTGGTGGGTCAGAGTTCAATTAGTCGTTCTGTGGAGAAGGAGAAGGTTGCAGAAGAAGAAATGCCTGATTTCGACTGGGAGGCTTATGCTGCTGCCAACTTTGGTCCTCATGCTGACCCTTATGAGCAAGTAGTCTGTGAAGAACAAGAGGTGGATATGGGGGAGCGTTATGCTAAGTACTCAAATTTGGCAGGGAAGCAGTTGCACCCAGCATCCGAAGGTATCTCAACCATCGGTGCTATCGTAGAACTGCATAATCTAAAGAAAACATATAAATTCTCTGGTCATTGTATGGATAGTTTGTTGATTCTGTTAGGAAAGTGGCTTCCTGGAAACAATTTCCCTAATAAAATATAATTCTACGAAGACGATGCTAAAGGATCTGGGGATGGAATGCAAGGCTATTCATGTTTGCCCGAATCATTGTATGCTGTATCACAATGCAGATAAAAATCTTCAGCAATGTCGAGTGTGCCAAGCTAAAAGATTTAAAGAATTCAAAGATTCCGACGGGAAGATGCAGGTGTCAAAAGAACCTATGTTAGTGCTAAGATACTTTCCTCTAGGACCAAGAATTGCGAAAATGTTCTCTATTCCTTGGATAGCAGCTTTCATGGATTGGCACAACCGAGCGGCAGTTTCTCGTCGTTATATGCGTCATCCGTGCGATTCACCTCAGTGACGCAAGTTCAAGGAAAAATTCCCGGATTTTGCAGCGGAAGGCAGAAATGTTTACCTTGGAATATCGACGGATGGGTTTAATCCCCATGGCCAGTCGAATATAGGTTGGAGCTGTTGGCCTCTCATTTCTGTGGTTTATAATCTTCCACCTTCTTTGTGTATGAAGACTGAATTCCAAATATACAATATGTTGATACCTGGTCGCAAGTCACCGAGTGGAGACATTGATGTATTTATGCAGGTGTTTGTCGATGAATTAAAAACTCTCTTCAAAGACGGAAGGCGAATTTGGGATTCTTTCAGAAAAGAGTATTTTATCGTGAGAGTAACTCTAATGTTTGGGATTCATGATTTACCTGCTCTTGGTATTTTAAGTGGACGAACAGTTCATGGCTACAATGGATGTGTTGTCTGCGCAGAAAAAACTCGATGTACTCATATGGGCATAGGATTTAGGAAGGTAGTGTACACTAACTATCAGATTTTCCTCAAGAGCAGGCACACCTTTAGGGATGGGAAATTCTTGGGATTGGACAAAGAGGAGAGAAAGTTGGCGCCAAAAAGAATAACTAACGATGAGTCGCTCGAGTTGTTGAAAGATGTTCATTACATACCTGGTAAGACCCAAAAACGCAAGGCTGGTAAAAGAAAGAGATACGTGTCTGATGATGAGACTGAGACTGATGAGGTTGAGGATGATTATGAGTTAGAGGATGGTGGTATTGATCAGAGGGATAATTCTGGTTTGGGAACATGTATTTTCAATAGGAAGTGTTGTTTTTGGGAACTTGAGTCGTATAGCAATCTGGGTATATTTCATTCTATCGACGTGATGCACACGGAAAAGAACGTCATGGAACACATTTATCACGCTCTCTTTGATGATGGAAGTAAGGCTCAAAGGTTATGGAATAATCGTGATGAATTGCGTGAGAAAAAGCTCCACATTGGAGAGTGGAAAGCGAAGAAATTTAAAAATGTGGTAGTAAACACCCCGGTGTGGGTTTTGTCTAAAGAAGAGCAGAAATTTTTTTGCCAGATCATTAGAAATCTGAAATTCCCTTCAGGTTTTTGCTCAAACTTGAGCAACAATGTGAGTGGGGATAGGTTGCTGAGCTTAAAATCTCATGACTATCATATTTTGATTGAGTACTTGCTACCTGCTCTGCTTCAACATGCCTTTCCTGGACATAAACACCTTCGAATTGCACTTCAGCAAGTCAGTTTGTATTTTAGATTGCTGTGCTCTAAGGTCGTTAAAATAGAAGATCTGAGCCAGGCTAAGTGGATGATTGCAGAGGCCATGTGCGTGCTCGAAAAGTATTTCCCAGCTTCATTTTTTGATATAAACGTGCACAGCATGGTTCATCTGGCTGAAGAATCCTTGGTTTGTGGACCGGTTAGGTTCCGATGGATGTACCCACTTGAGAGGTGAATTGTCGTTTCACCAATTTACCCCTTCA
>JAJJMA010257885.1:0-11584 GCA_023529015.1 Papaver nudicaule | reverse complement strand
GTGTGTAATCAATGTCCCATTAAAACAATAGAACTAAGCCTTAAAGTCTCATGCAAGGCTTCAGGTATGTTTCCTAAAGGTACTTTAAGTACTCAAATGACAAACCCACCAATTCCTTGTGATCCGAATAAGATTTCAGTGACTAAGCTTAAAGATATGGGTTCAGTCTTGGGTTTTGGCTTCCCTTCTTCGAAGAATGATTGTCAAAGTATGTTTGGTGACTTTGCGAATCATCATGTAGGCTTAACCTTCGAGGGGGAGTAGTCTCCTAGTTGAAAGCTGCTTGTCTCTTGTATAGAGCGCAAGTAGTCTTGTTCTTAGGTACGTTAAGTTGTAGCTCTTCTTGTTGTTCTTACGTACTTAGATCTATATTTTTAGTTCTTACTTTGGGTTTTTGCTTTTTCTTTGAGCTTTTCGCTCGTCTTCGGTTGTCTCCGCCCGCATACGGCTTGTATGCCTCTTAATATATCTAAGTTTGCTGATAAATCGGAACCCTGTCCAAATATTGACAATTCTAGTTTCTACATCTTGATTAGTAGAAGACATTTTGTTCTTTTTCTTTTCCTTGTATCTTTAATCTTGACTTTCTCTAAACCCTAGCTATAAGACGCATCTTTCTGTTTTTATAGCCGGGCAAATTATACCATGTCAAAATGACACCCAAACACCTTCCCCCCACCTCATCTATATGTCACATGGCCACAAAACCCAAACCCTAATTACACCCTGCGTGTCATGACCAGAACTCATATTTGTCATGCACGTGTACACTTGGGCAACAACAAAACCACCAAGCCATTAACCGTGAAAATCGTATCTTCTTTGATCTTTTTAAACGCAAATTCTCACTCTACATCATTTTATTTCCCTTCTCAAAACTACTCTTCCCCCACCTCATCTATGTCACATGGCCACAAAACCCAAACCCTAATTACACCCTGCGTGTCATGGCCAGACCTCATATTTGTCATGCACGTGTGCACTTGGGCAACAACAAAACCACCAAGCCATTAACTGTGAAAATCGTATCTTCTCTTTGATCTTTTGAACTTAACAAATCTACGAGTAAGCGAGATTTACGACTTACAGCTGTCATCAAATTCACCTACTCTGTTTTAGGAGTAGTTTTTACGGAGTACCACTTTTCTTCTTCAAAGTAAAATTGCATCTTAAGAGATTTGATGATGAAAATGATGATATTCTAAATTTTATTTTATACATTCATTTGCATCTACATTCATTTTATACATTCATTTGACATTTATTTTGTTGTTTTCCTAATTATATGGAGTAGGATTTGTTATTGGTTAGGTATACAGGAGGGTCGTAGCTTGAGTATGAGATGGGGTCTCATACTAAAGAATCTTTGTCAGGTTTTCTAAAATTTAGTTATTCTTTGTGTGCACCAGATTTTTATCCTAAAACCATATAACTACCACAAAAAGCATAGATGTTTCCACCAATATTTTCAGAGAAGAGGGATAAAGTTAAAAAAAAAAAATACTAGTTAAATAAATTGAAACAAAATGAGCACAATTCATTCAACTAGACAACATAAAATAAACCAAGCATCTAGAAAAACTCTAAATATAAAATAAAATAACCAAAGGGTAAACCAAACATATCAACCAAAAACTTCCTTGATAATCCCCTAAACTACAGTCATTGCATCTGGTGTACTGCAGCATTGGCAGGATCTGGTTGAACTCCGCGAATCTCTTCTAGAGGTGGCTCCTCCGGCATGACGGGCACAGTTTCATCTGGTGGCTCAATCAGATTAACAGAATCATTTATAGGGTCATCATTGACATCACCAAGAATAGCCGTCTCAACAATAGCAGGGACCATCTCTATGTCACCAGCATAGACATGAGCGTCAGGAATAACCGCAACTTCTGGAATAGCCGCACCATGAACTTCAGTTTTAAGGGGAACACCTTCAGGAATAGCTACATCGACATCGCCAACATGAACTTCAGTTTTAAGGGGAATACCTTCAGGAATAGCCACATCGACATCCCCAACATGAACTTCAGCATTGGGGGGATCAACATCGATAGCGCCAACATGAACTTCAGCATTAATGGGAACACCTGGAACAGGAACTACGCCATTGATGGTTATGGTGACCATCAGTTTTCTAGGTTGTAGCCTTACAAGCTTTGTTCTCCTTGCTACGTTTGAACTCATTTTTCTCCACTCTATTTCTCTACTTTATGCAGATGGTGTCGATTGATATCTAAGTATTTATACAACATTGTGGATGACCCAAGTTCATTAAGACCTAATGGGCTTGATACATACCTAGTTGGGTCTACCCAATTGGGCTTGGGTCTAGACATTTTGGGTGTTCAAGAAGTAAGGAATGGCAATTATGTTAATAAGTGGCCAGGAAGGCATATGGCAACCCAAGGGTAAAAAGGAAGTCTCTATAAATAGGATCTTAAGAGAACTATTAGAGAAAGTTTTTGAGGAGAGAGAAAGATGAGACTACACATTTGAGAGAAAAGGAGAAATGACATAAATCGGATTACTACCTCTGTGACTCGGATCGGATTGAGAATTGTACCCTATTTATATTGGCGACCACACCGGGAGACCGATTTCGAGTCCAGCGGAATGCAACCAGCGCTAGATGCAATGAGCGCGCCTCAAAGAAGAGCAGAGCGAATTCCTACTCCAGGCGAGGATTTTGTTCTAATAGAGCACGAACCAGTGGACAGTGATACCGACGATGCGCAGAGGATTGAAAAGGTATCTGTAGGGATCGTGGACGCACCTGAGACATTAGCGCAGGGGGGCAAAGGAATTACACCACTTGCCGCCAGTAATGCAAAAGACACGAGTTTGGAGGAGATGAGACAAGAATTCGCAGCACAGGCGAAAAAGCAACAGCAGTTGATGACGCTAATTAAACAGAAGGAGGGCGCGTCTTTGCAAGAAGATGCCGGACCGATCGCCGGAACTTTTGATGAGCCGAATTTAGCCGGAATAGCTGCCGGAAGGACAAAACTTACGTCCACCAAGGGCTTTCAGCAAGAGGAAGAGGGACCCAGCGCACTAATTGGGAAAATCTCGGAGGAGGACCTAGCCAGGTATATTGAAGAGCACTACCGGGTGGCAAAGCAAGACCACGGGTATAGTTCTCTGGACCCCCTTATACGAAAGAGATAGTTGCTTACAAGTTCCCGCATGACTATACGTCGCCCAAATTCAAGGTGTACACAGGGCAGGGGAACGCTCGAGAGCACGTGGGTCGCTTCCTCTCGGCGATGAATCATCACGCAAAGGACGGAAATCTATGCTTGAAAGAGTTTTCGAAATCATTGTCTGACGTCGCATACACATGGTACGACAATTTAAAACCAGGAAGTATAGCAACATGGGAGGAGATGGCGCGCCTATTTCTCAAAAAGTTTTTCTCCGCAAAAAGACGAGTGACGTCGGTCGATTTAGCACGAACAACTATGGGAGTCGATGAAGATCCTTTGAAATACATCACGAGATTCCGGAGCCACGCACTCGAGTTAAGTGAGGAGGTACCAGAAGACAGACTGGTTGAGATCTGCGTCGGGAAAATGACCGCCACCTTACGCTTCGCCTTGTCCAATTTCCAATTCCAAACATTTGTAGAGTTGGAAGAGGCCGCGGCGCGGTTATCAGACTGCCTTGGGATCTTTCAGCAGGCGAAGATGGAGCAGACATGATACAACTCCGTCAACTCATTAAGCGCGGCGATTACTAGCAGTGGACCCGCTCCGGGAAGTAAGCGACAAGCGCCTTTCCAGCCATATCAAGGCGCCGCACCACAGGGAGCACGAAGTGGAAATAATTCTAACAGTCAACGTCCTATCCCAGCGCCCATACCTTGCACAAAAGAGCAAATCGAGAATCTCGTCGATCAATGGGCCGCTAATGGAGAAATTAACTTACCACCCGCTGTCGTAGACATAAATACAGTCAACAAAGCTCATGAACGATACTTCCACTTTCATAGGAGGGTAAACCACCCGACCCTCGATTGCTATGGGGTACGAAATGCGTTCTGGAAGAAAGAGAGGGCCGGGGAGATAGACCTCGGACGACAACGAATAGATAAGGATCCTTTACCCAACCACAACGTTATGATGATTTCCCATGACCCTAGGGACGAGGGGTGGACAGCATGGGAGGAATCCAAGGAGGAGGCGTGCGAGTTGTCCGGTGGAAGACAGGATTTTGAGGGAACCAATAATGTCGCTTTTCAGTTTTCTAAAACCGTCATCGCACAGCAATTCTTTGATTCCCTCGGGTTCAGCGAAGACCAGATCAGAGAGGCATCCCAAGCAATCGCTGCCATAGCGGCAGGCCACCAGGCGCTATCAAGGGGAAGGATCACTTTTGATGATAGCGATATATGCATCCCTGGAGAGCACCTACGCCCCTTGTATCTCACTGCAACGGTCAATAAGCAGCAATTAAGAAGAGTATTCATTGATGGAGGGGCGTCACTGAACCTTGTCTCAATACATACTCTGGATTTACTGGGAATATCAAGAGAAGATATCAGGGAACGAAAAACAGTGGTACGCGGCTTCGGAGGTCATACGCAAGAAGCAATCGGGGTAATATGCCTTGTTGTGTCCATCGGACCGATTAAAGCATCCGTGCCTTTTCATGTATTAGACGATCACACTTCGTTTCACCTGCTTCTGGGGCGCGGATGGATACGCGATCACCATGTCGTGGCGTCCACCTATCATCAATGCATCAAGACTAGCATCGGGGGAAGGGAATACAGAGTACCAGCCACAAACAACCCTTTTGGTCCTGAGGAAGCATATATGGCGGAAGCAGTTTTTTATCAGCCAGTGGGGCAGGGAGAAGCGGCTGTAATAGGCCTCTCCCGAACGATCCCTCTACCAAAGTGGGAAGAGGAGAATAAAGTTTCGGTCTTTGATCCCGCTCGTTTGGAGATACCTAAAGAAAAGAGGAAGGTTGAAGAGAAGACATCTGTGTTTAGCGCTGAGAGATTAGGGGCGCCAGCAGGTAACAAAAGGCCAAAGATAGGGTCAGAATCTCGTTTCCACCGCTTCACCACTCAAAGCGGAGGGCACATCTACAGATTATAGCAATCAGCGGAGATGCTGCCACCCGAGCAATTATGTGAAGCGTCTACAAGCCAGGTGACACCATCTCCCGATGAAGAAGAAGAAGTGACGGCAGAGTCGCTACCAGTGGAGGAACCCACAGAGATACCTTCGTTAGACGAGGTAGAAGAAGTAGACATTGGTTATAAAGAAGAAAGATTAATCAAAATCAGCGCGTCCCTCGGAAAGGAAGAGCGGAGAAGAATGATCGAATTATTAAAGGAGTATAGAGACGTTTTTGCCTATACATACAGCGAGATGCCAGGTTTAGACGCGGAGTTAGTTGCGCATTCTCTAGACGTCCTCCCTTACGCGCGCCCTGTAAAACAAAGAAGTCGTACCTTTCATAAGGATGTGGCGCTAGCAATAAAGGAAGAAATCAAGCGACTATTGGCGGCGAAATTCATCAAACCCATAAAGAACGCGCCATGGCTAGCCAACATCGTACCAGTAATGAAGAAAAATGGAAAAATCCGCTGCTGCGTGGACTACAGAGATTTGAACAGAGCCTGTCCGAAGGACGAGTTCCCCGTGCCAAATATCGACATGCTAGTGGACGCGACTAGTAACCACCAAATGTTTTCATTTATGGATGGTTACAGTGGCTACAACCAGATTAGAATGGACACTGTTGATGCACACAAGACGGCGTTCCAAACACCATTCGGATGTTTCTATTACGAGGTAATGCCCTTTGGGCTGAAGAACGCGGGAGCAACTTATCAGCGCGCCATGGTTTCCATTTTCCATGATTTGATTCACAGGCAAGTTGAAGTATATGTCGACGACATTGTGGTCAAATCCCGGACAAGGGAAGACCACATCGACCATCTACGGACGGTATTCGAGCGTTGCAGACAGTACAAACTTAAGATGAATCCCCTAAAGTGTGCTTTTGGGGTCACGTCGGGCAAGTTCTTGGGTTTCGTAGTTACCAGCACGGGAATCCAAGTGGACCCAGGGAAAGCGCATGCAATACTCAGTATGGACAGCCCCTCCAACATACAGGAACTCCAGAGTTTCTTAGGAAAAATATCTTATATTAGGCGGTTCATACCAGGCCTCGCTCAGATGATGGCCGCTTTTACCCCATTGCTAAAGAAAGGGTGCGCATTCCAATGGGGGGATGTCCAACGGACCGCTTTCGACAACATAAAACGATGCTTGACTTCCCCACGAGTCCTTCGCCCACCAATACATGGCAAGCGGCTACATCTCTATCTAGCTTACACGACCGAAGCGATAGGAGCGCTCCTCGCTCAAGATTTGGGAAATGACCAGCTTTTTCCTATATATTACGTGAGTCGCTTGTTGAAGAATGCCGAGTTGAGATATCCCCGCATAGAGCAAGCATGCTGATGCGTGTCGAATTCGCACAAATATAATTCAGTTCTTAACCTTCACAATAAATAAAATAATATAGTGGCAAGAACAGATTCGTTCCACAGAGAGAGATATGGTTTATTAGTTGTATTTGAAAACTTAAAAGTAACCAAATGGGGGGGATGTTTGTTGTTTTAAACTAAAAAGCAAAATAAAATAAAAGCAAGTAAATGTAGAAAATAATCAGGAGACGAGAATATTGGTTAAGGGTTCATCTTAAATTGCTTAACATGCATATGAATAATATATGGAGTGTCGACTAGTTCTATCATCATCAAAAGCCCTAGAATACATCATCGCGAAAATATTCCGAAATTTCCTAATGTCATCACACACCATAACGATGAATGTGTGAATACTACGTAGAGAATAACTCGACACCATGAGTAATCGAGTTCAACTCTCTAAGAGCACTAAGTTTTGTGAAATAGGCTAATCAATGCAATGAACCACCATGAATGGCTCATTCAACAAAGGTTTTATCCTACATATGACTCTCGAAGCTATCACCACCTCAATAATCATATTGTGCTACTTATGAATAGGTCTTCAACTATTTCGTATCTCCAAACCTAGTTCTAGCAATAGATAATAACAAAATCTAACTCAAATTGAATCAAAAGATGTTTTATCTTAGTGTAATACATCAATCATACACTCAACCACATAGTAGAATAAAATCGATAATAAATATGAATAAGTTTAACTCCATAATTAATCAAAACATGTCTTGCAATTAAAAGACTACATCCTCAACCAATAAAAAGAAATTAGCTACTCATGTTGTTCTTGAAATCCATAAAATAATAAGAGAGTGCTAGAAATCATAAAAACCCGTTGTCCCGACGCTCCAATCTTTCTCCCAAAGTTCCGCCTCGAAATCCGTGCCAAACCCTAGCTTTTCCTCCTGCCTCGGGAAGCGTGCAGGAGTTTTTCTCCCAAACTCAGCGTCTGTGAACAGTGATGACAAAAAACCTCCTGTCTCAAACCTTATTTATTCACACAAAACACAACCTAATTCCAAAACCAAACCTAAAGACCAAATCTGAAACCCATAGCAAACCCAAATCGCAGCCCATCAAACCTGAGCCCAACACAAAGTAGCCCAGCATCTGCCAGAGCGTGTGCGAGTCACACACGTTCGACCTTCCACACGTGCCAGCCGCACGCCTACTTCTCCACACGTGTGATCCGCACGTTCTCCGTCTTCCCCATCTCCGTCGGACGCTGATTTCCGTCAGCACATTCAAGCCACAGAACAGATGAACTGAGTTCATCAGA
The DNA here is from genome assembly GCA_023529015.1 of Papaver nudicaule. Taxonomy (NCBI): domain Eukaryota; kingdom Viridiplantae; phylum Streptophyta; class Magnoliopsida; order Ranunculales; family Papaveraceae; genus Papaver; species Papaver nudicaule. The sequence continues at coordinate 3,791 of JAJJMA010257885.1, read as the reverse complement.
AGATCAAAATCACATACATTCAACCAATGAAAATCAAATCCAGACAAAACCCAAACTCCATAATCATCAGCTGATCTCCCTGATTCATTCAATTTCTTCAATCTTCAACCTATCCTACCTTCAATCAGCAGCAATGGTTCTGTTCTTCTTCTGTACTTCCAACAGCAAATTCAGAAGCTTCTTCTTCCTCCAATATCTTCTTCAGTCACCCATAACCTCAACAACAGCAGCAATTCAAGTCTTCTCTGAGCTCGCAATAATCAGCCACACAAATCCACAGTTAGCTCTGAACCTCCCTGCTATCCCTTGGTGATCCACACGAACTCTGATTGAGTGCTTCAACAGCGGTGGTAGTTCTTTATTCTTCTCTAGCTCTCTTGGCTGGCTTGAATCCATCTTCCGTCAGCTCTTCTTCTCCCTCTCTGCTCCTTAGCTCCACACTTCTGTTCTACTGTGTGTTTCCTACACAGAAAACCAGATCTGTTTTCGATTGACTTTTATTTAGAGAATGGACACCCCTTAGCAACCAGCTGCAGTTGGATCTAACCCGGCTGCCTTGAACTCCTTGTGGTGCCCCTATGTTCCTTTGTATTCGTGGCAGCCCTGAGTAACTTGCTTTGAGTGCTCTAGTAATTTTCCTTGGATGCCTTCAGTGAACTGTGGATGCCCCTTAGTGATTCTCTTGCGACACCTTTGTAGTCTTGCTCTTCTCTTGTACGTGACTCGACCATCCTAGAGTCACCAACTTGTAAATAGAGTTTCTGCTTCATTTTATTGAATATTATTTCAAATTACATACAAAATAGAAAACAAGTAAAAACACACAATGTATGAGGCTCAAGTCGACTAAAGTGCATGATTAAGGTACTCTTGAATAGGTATTTTAACCACCTATCACATGCCTAGCTCTTATTTATGCAGCTCAAAAGTTAAGGCCATACCTTTTGGCGCATCAAACGGTAGTGGTTGCCGCGGCAAATCCCATGGTTTATCTGGCCGAACGCCCATACTTAACTGGACGAACTGCGTGATGGTCCCTCCAGCTGTCGGAGTTCGGATTATGTTACCAAAGACCGCGAGGCGTCAGAGGTCAAGCAATCGCAGATCTTTTAGCCGCGTTCCCCGGAAGCGACGAGACTGACATTTACGAAGACATCCCCGGAGAAGTAGCAGAACTAGAAGAAGAAGGCACATGGGACATGTATTTTGATGGATCGTCGTACGGGACGTACAGGGGAGCAAGCATTGTGTTCGAAACACCGAAAAAGGAGCTATTATCGTTCGCTTTCAAATTAGACTTCGCTTGTAGCAACAACATGGCCGAGTACGAGGCATTCCTAATAGGACTCAAATTGGCGGAACAAATGAAACTCCAGCGACTTCACGTACATGGTGATTCAAAATTGGTCATGAGCCAAGCGGGAGGGGAGTTCCAAGTCAAAGAAGAACGGCTAGCACCCTATCGCGCGGAGGTACAGGAGCAGATGGCCAAGTTCGTCCAAATAGAATTAGGGCACACTGGGAGAGCCATGAACAGATACGCCGATGCTTTGGCAACACTAGCGGCGAAAATCAATTTGAACGGTAAAGACGAAGGATCGATTACTGTATACAAGCAAGAGCTGCCTAGCACGTGGTTACGAGAGATGAAATTTGAAGAAGAAAACGATTGGAGAAAGGGAGTCATGAGAGAACTCAGTAAACCAAAGGAAGACAGATCGATGTTATTTAAAAAATTGAGATCTTTCGTGGTCATCAAAGGGCAGCTGTACTACCGAATGGCAGGGGGAGCTCTAGCACGGTGCATAGGGAATCAAGAAGCGACAAACCTCTTGGACAAAGTCCATCAGGAAACTTGCGGACACTCAGGAGTGGTTCCACTGTACAGAAGGATACAAAGGCAAGGGTATTACTGGCCTGAGATGGCAACACAAGCTGCAACTCTACAAAACAATTGTATGGAATGCCAAGCGCCGCCGCAACCAGCGGAAGTATGCACAATCGAAGAGTTGGACTGGAGGCAGCCCTACATAAATTATATAAAGAACGGATCACTCCCGGGCGATGAGGTAGAAGCCTTGGTAATCAAAAAGAAAGCAGCGCATTTCTTCATGAATGAAGGAGTACTGTACCGACGAAGTTTTAATAACGGCGCCCTAAGATGCCTAAACAATGAAGAAGCGCGAACAGTAATGACCAAAGCGCACGAGATGGAACATCAAGGAAAACGAAAATTATTCATACATGTTCACGACGGTGGATACTATTGGCCCACCATGGAGGCGGACACGGCAGATTTTGTGAGGAGATGCGCTATTTGCCAACTTCACGGGAACGTCATTCAAGCGCCACACAAAGAATTACATAGCGTAGTCGCTCCATGGCCTTTTCACAGCTGGGGTCTGGATCTGATTGGCCATATAAGCCCTCTATCTTCTGGGAGGCATAAATACATAATCACGGCCACGGAATACTCAACCAAGTGGGTAGAGGCGGCGCCTCTACGAAACTACGAAGGAGAAACCATCGCCGCGTTTATCAAAGAATACATCATTTGTCGTTTCGGCGCGCCTATGATCATTCGCTCAGACAACGGCACCTCGTTCATCAATCAGAAGGTGGCGGATTTGTCGGCCAAATATCATATAAAGCAACACGCGTCGACTGAATATTACCCACAAGGAAACGGATTAGCAGAATCCACCAACAAAACGCTGCTCAAAATCTTGAGCAAAACTGTCCACGACCATCACAGCAGCTGGCATGAGCAACTACCTTTGGCTCTATGGGCTTACAGGATCTCCAAGCGGAGCTCAACAGGAGTATCTCCTTATTCCTTGGTGTATGGAGAGGATGCTGTCTTACCAGCAGAAGTAGCGGTGTCGTCAGCCAGAGTAGCAATAGCTAGCCATGCGGAACCCGATGATGTAAGCCGAATCGCGCACCTCGACGCACTCGCAGAAAGAAGGGCCAGGGCGGAAAAGTTTGCCGAAGCTTACAGAGACACTAAGGCGCGTCACTATAACAAAAAAGTAATACCTCGCTCCTTCGAAGTGGGAGACATTGTGCTAAAGATCGCAAAGCACGTGCAAAGGAAAGCCAAAGCAGGGAAATTCGCGGCAAATTGGCGCGGGCCTTACATTGTGCGAAAGGTTGCAGAAAGTGGTTACTATTACCTCAATCACATGAGCGGCGAGAAGATCGATACCCCGATTAATGGCAAATGGATTAAATTATACTATGCGTGAGAAGACAGGGCCAGGGGACGCTGGCGGTAACTTCTACCCCTCATTACTATCAATCTCCGCTCGCTTATTTATGTAAACCAAAAAATATATAAAATAATAAGAGAAATATATGCTCTTTCTTTCGGTCAATCATTTATTTCATGGGCACTGAAAACCCAAAGGAAACATGACCACCTCAGGAGCGCACTGAACACGCTTCCTTTTTTTTTATATATATAACAAAATCGATTTAACACAAGGGCACTGATCACCCTGGTCGATTGGGCACCGAAAACCCAAAAGGAGCGCACTGAACACGCTGCCTCAGGAGCGCACTGAACACGCTTCCTTCTTTTTTTGGAACACGCTCGGTGGTACGCCGGATACGCGACCACTCTAAGACAGGCGTTATACCAACTGATTAATATACAATTATCTATCAAACTACAGAAATGTGCTCGGAGGATCGCCTAACACGCGTCCTACCAGCAAAAGAGATTTAGCCCACGAGGCACATGAACAAAAACATACTCGGAGGATCGCTCAACACGCGCCCTACCAGTA